>JADDOH010023541.1:0-159019 GCA_016648135.1 Agrypnia vestita | reverse complement strand
CGCATACCCAACCTTAACCAAAATGCAAACTAAAAATCTAAAGATCATCTCAGTGAACTGTAGATCTGTCCGCAGTTCGGAAAAATTCATATATGACCTGTGTGACTCACATGACATTGTCTTAATTCAGGAAACGTGGCTACTCCCTACGGACATAGAATTCCTATCGTATATACATCCCGATTTCAACAGCTTGGGTACCTCTGCCGTCAATACATCCATGGGTCCGATGCTCGGCAGGCCGCACGGAGGAGTGGGGGTGCTGTATAGACAAAGTCTCAGGGCTGCCACTATCCCATTGAATAGCTGTCGAATGGCGGGTATTGAAGTGAAACTAACTTCAGAAACATTGTGCATCTTCACCTTGTACATTCCAACTTGCACTGCAGATCATTTCGAGGAATATGCCAACTGTCTCGCCACCTTGCAAGCAATTATCGACGAAAAGGATTACACCAACTCCATCATTATCGGAGATTTCAACGCAAATCCCGACTCTCTCTTCGGAACAGAACTGAAATCTTTTTGTCAAGAGTACGAGTATATATGTGCCGATACCGAAATATTACCAGAAGACTCTTATACGTATATCAGCGACGCGCATCATACAACCAGATGGTTAGACCATTGTCTAGTGACAAAAAATTTATTCAAGCAGATATTAGATATGAAAATACACTACGATGTAGACTGGACAGATCATCGGCCTCTCGAGTTGATCCTACGAAGTACTTACAAGCAAGAAAACTGACCGAGCAATATGGAAACCAAAAGGTGCATGCGATATCAAAAGGTATAACACTGCTTCACAAGTATTACTACAAATGATTCAAGAAGAGGCTATATGGAATGAGAGAAGCGACAACCCTGCAAGTGCGAATACTGACGCGCTCTACACACGAATAGTAGACGCACTTCGAAATGCCGCGATCTCAACATTTGACAATCGTAAACATAGCTCGAAACGATATAAACAAATATGCGGATGGAATGATTTTGTTGCACAAAAATATGCGGAATCCAGATACGCGATGTTGATTTGGATCGAAAATGGCAGACCACTCGTAGGCCCCATCGCAGAGGAAAGAAAATTAAAGCGTGCAGAGTTTAAACTGGCCCTGAAAAAATGTCAGAAGGAAGCAGAGCAAATACAGATGGATAAAATAGCTAGGGACCTAGATAATCGTGACTTCAGACAGTTTTGGAATAAATCGAATAAAAATTGCAATATGCGGTGGAAAATTCCAAGTAACATAAATGGAGAAACGAATCCCAAAGCAATCGCAAACATTTTCGCAGACCATTTTACCACCCTAACTCCGACCTCTCTGATCTCCTCGAGTGGACCGCCAATTAATCCAACAACAACTGAAGGTAATGGACTTTCAATTACTGTGAACATGGTCAATACCGCCCTGAAACATATGAAAGCTGGTAAATCGGCAGGCCACGACGGACTAAGCATTGAACATGTCAAACACGCGGGAGGACCAATTTTACAGCTCCTGGCGAGGTTGTTTACTGGCATTATAAAGAATGGGCAATTATCGAGTAATATGACAAGGACCATAATTACACCCATTCTTAAATCCAAATTATCGGACTCAACCTCCCACGAGAGCTACAGACCAATCTCGATTGCCACAACCATCGCGAGATTATTCGAACGCGTGCTGCTAGATCAGGTCGAATCCAGCATGGAAACTAACGACAACCAGATGGGTTTCAAAAAACAGACCTCTACCGACGCTGCAATATTTACTGTAAAACGGACACTGGAGTAGTACAGAAACAAAAAGACTACTTCATACGCATGTTTCCTAGACTTGAGCAAGGCTTTCGACAGAGTTTCTCACCCTTTACTTTGGGAAAAACTCAGGGAAAGAGGCATACCATCGGAGGTAATACGTATCCTTGACTCGTGGCACAGACAACAGGAAAACCAAGTAAGGTGGAGAGACAGTCTTTCCGAACCTGTTCACATGACGAGCGGCGTCAGACAGGGAGGGTGCATGTCCCCAATACTGTTCAACCTTATATGGACGAACTCACTCAAAGGCTAAACAACGCGGGGGTAGGCTGTCACATCGGAGGACAGTGTCTTAACAACATCAGTTATGCTGACGATATGGTACTGATGGCACCGTCTATAAGAGGACTACGCATTCTTCTAAAGATCTGTGAAGTGTTTGCTGAAGAAACAAACATGCTCTATAACCCTAATAAAATAGCACTGTTGGTTATAAAGTATGGTCAGGGCCCAACAAGTATTCCTCCAGTTACTCTGAACGGTGTGGTCCTGAAGGTGACCGAAAGAACAAAATCTCTAGGACACATAATTACAAATAATCTAATGGACGACGACGATATTAACAGGCAAAGACGAGCTCTCAGTGTGAAAGCGAATATGCTGTGTAGAAGGTTTCTTCTTTGTAGCACCGCTGTAAAAAGAACGCTCTTCCTTGCCTTCTGTGCAACGTTATATACATGTGAACTCTGGACAAATTATAAAAAGAGCAGCATAGAAAGACTTCGCATACAATATAACAACGCCTTTCGTATGATGTTTGGCCTTCCCAGATATTGCAGCGCTTCCAGTATGTTCACTGAGGGGCGTGTTCCCAACTTTGCAGCCCTCTTAAGATCCAGGGTGGCAGGGATGAGGGAAAGGATATACAGCTCCGGAAATATCCTTATCCTGGAAGCCCGTCTTACTCCAGCATCCAGCATCGATGCACACTGGAGAAAGATACTGGCCCCGCATAATTGACTCGCCATCGCTTGCTAAAGCCGATATTTTACCATATATTTCTTTTGATTACTTTTAATACTTCTCTTCTATGTTATATGATTTTACTATTTCTCTTTTGTTTTATATAATATTTTTAATGTGTGTATTTTCTTTTATATGGAATGTGTGGGATTGCACGAACCTCCCCACATTCTGGAATAAAGCTATATTTATTTATTTATTTATTTCCCGCCGAGTCCTAAAGAATAAATTTCCAAATTTTTAGATCCGATCGGCCGAAAGGTACAGATTTACCTATAAAATATATCAGGGGAGGGCAAGGGTTAAAAGAATAGAGGGAAAATGTTGCATATATTATCCGCCGAGTCCTTAAGAATAAGTTTGGAAATTTTGAGTCCGATCGGTCAAACTGTACAGATTTGCACCGAAAATATGTCAGGGGAAAGGGAAGGAGTATGAGAATAGGGAGGAAATGTTGCCTATGTTACCCGCCGTGTCCCAAAGCATAAGTACGCAAAATTTGAATCTAATCAGACAAACGGTGTGGATTTGTATAGAGAACAGACAGACATTGAGTTTTATAGGTATGGATTGCTACAAAACAAAAGATGGTTATTCTGTAAGATTATTTTGTTGTGAATTAAAAAGAAGTGAAAAAATTCTAAAAGTGGCTTCAGAAGGGACATCTACTTTATATTATCTGTCAGTTAAACCTAAATGGACACTGACACAATAGAGTGTTGGAGTGGCATGAAAAACTTGATGAGTTTCAGCAGGGTTTGAGGATATATATCCGCGGATATATATCATGATATATATCACAATATATATCATGATATTTATGGCTCGATTTTTATTTTTGATATATATCCAAGAAAACTTTCTACAAATGTTAATAGATGGCGCTAGTTGTATTTAAAAAAATGGTACAGGTTGTTTTTTTTAATATCTGCGGTCGTTACTAGTTGTATTTTAAAAATTGCTAAGGTTATTTTTTTGTTTAATTTGTTTCATATAATCCGTTTATTATTTTACACAAAGGAACATAAGGTAAATTGGGTGAATATGGCCCCATGGGTAATATGCCGCACTATTACATTGGACCTTATATTTTCAAAACTTGTAGATACGAGGGCAGTCCAATAAGTACCTAGCCTCACCGCCCGATGGCGCTACTATCGCAAGAGAAATTTACTATCGTGTAGAATATTCTCGTAGACAACTACTGTAAAAATTTCAGTCGAATCGGATTCGTAGTTTTGTTTTGACCGCGTGTGGAAGAAGGCGTGTCTGCTAATTTTAGAAAAATGGAAAAAGAGCAATATCGGTCGGTGATTCGATTCTTGTTTTTGGAAAAGAAATCGCCCAGCGAAATCAAAGAGCGCTTGGATGCTGTGTATGGTGACTCTTCTCCTTCGATGGCGACTGCCAAAAAATTGTTTAATGAGTTTCAACGTGGTCGCACATCGGTTTTTGATGAGCCACGCCCAGGTGTCCCGAAAACGGCTACCACGGAGGATAACATAACAAAAATCCACGATCTCGTATTAGCAGACCGCCGATTGAAGGTTCGCGAGATAGCTGAGACAGTAGGCATCTCAAAAGGCCGCTTGGGTCATATCCTGTATGAAATTTTGGGCATGAGAAAACTGTCGGCGCGATGGCTGCCGCGTTCGCTCACTCCGGACAACAAGCGAAACCGTGAGACTACTTCAGAGTAGTGTTTGACGCTGTTTAAGCGCAATCCGAAGGAGTTTCTACGTTATTTCGTGACCGTCGACGAAACATGGATCCACTGGTACACACCAGAGACCAAGGAACAGTCGAAACAGTGGACTTCACCCGGTGAACGTGCTCCGAAGAAGGCGAAGACTGTCCTATCGGCCGGAAAGGTGATGGCCACCGTTTTCTGGGATTCACAAGGTGTGATCTACTTCGACTACCTGGAGAAGGGCAAAACGGTCACAGGGCTGTACTATGCCGAATTATTGGGCCAATACGACGCCGAATTTCAAAAAAAACGGCGACATTTGGCAAAGAAAAAAATGCTCTTCCATCATGACAACGCACCGGCTCACACCTCCGCCCTCGTCACGGCCAAATTGGTCGAATTATGCTACGAACTGCTGCCCCATCCACCGTATTCTCCAGATTTGACCCCGTGCGACTTCTTTTTGTTTCCAAACTTGAAAAAGTCACTCGCCGGGCAGAAATTTGAGTCGAATGAGGAGGTCATCACCGCCACGGAGGCCTACTTTTCAGACCTCGAGAAAACGTATTTTTCACACGGGTTAAAGAAATTGGAGCTTCGCTGGATCAAGTGTATCGAGCTAAAAGGAGATTATGTTGAGAAATAAATTGCCACTTTTCCCAAAATTTTCGATTTTCTTTTGTAGGCTAGGTACTTATTGGACCGCCCTCGTAGATGGCGAAAGTTGACTTGGCTGAACTCGTCAAGTTGTTTATCGTACTTCGATCGTTTGGTGTTTGCATTTATATAGGCAAAAGAAAGATATGTACCAAAATATTTCAACCCTTATTTTTTATGTACCAATCTTCAACTATGTGTCATATAAAAATGACACATTGTATTATGATTAATGATACATTGATCGATAATATATCTCAAGCGGCGTCAATATGCTCATCAATTGACCGCCGTGACACCTCTAATTATTTGTTTTAATGTACGATGTTTATGATTGCATCATGGGGTAATAAGCCTCGGAAGGATTGGTTCGTCATCTATTGAAGCATTGGATTTTAGTGACAATGACACCCAGGTAATATATAAAAGCGATTACTGCAATGCAATGAGTATTTCTACGCCAAAACGAAAAGAAATGTGATAAGATAGAATGTACAATATGCAAGTATTGGTTGGACGGATCGTGCACATGTTTCGGAAACTTCTGCAACGATTGTGAATAATGTTTTCCTTTAATAATTTTTTTTCTAATCATAGTAATTTTTTTTAATGTTAACCTTTTAAACATTCCTTTATTTTTTTAATATTTTAATTGTAATTATATACACTGGTGCCATATTCCCGAAGACCTGGGTAATATGGCACATTTCTGTTTTTTTATAAAGCTCACATTGATTAATAATTATTAATTTTTTTGATTAGATGTTTGCTTTTAGTCTTAAGAAACATGCTTTCCGAAACACAAAGAGTTTATTTTATAATTCAAAAATTGGGCGAGTTAACTAAGATCAAAAAAATTGGTGCCATATTCACCCAATTTACTATACACCCATACCATTAAATTAGAAAGAGCAACTTTTATAACTTATATATATATATATATATCAAAAAATCTGATTTTTTGATTTTTATTATAAAAATCTGATTTTTTCGAACCTTGAGTTTCAGTGAGTTTACTTTTTGAGTTCATCAACAGTAATCAAATTGTAAACAAGCTTCAATTTCAAGTGCCATCTTCATTATTTTATGCTGTATTAAGACATTCAACTGTAAAAGAAGGTAATTTTGCTGCTTAGTTCTCATAGTTTTCGCGTTTCACGAAATCGAAACCTCGCATATAAAGCATTAATAATGAAAACTATGATTTTATGGGTTAATTTTTTACTTATCAATGTTAATAATTTTTGACTGGCTAAATGACAATATTTTTAAATTATTCCCATTTTTGAGTCCAATCCACCAAAACTAATAAAGGATGCTCAGTACTTTTTATTTGTTTTTTTGTATATGCACCATCCAGGAAACAGGATTCCGCTCCGTAAGTCCTACTTATGTTTTATGTCATAGGTGTCTAAATATCTTATTGGTGAAAACATAAAAAATTTCTTTCAAAACATTTGCTGTTTGTTCAATAATGCACAAAAATTAGATTTATCTATTATCTATATCTATTTGGCTGTCCTGAAATCAGTGAAGTCACTATTTGTAATATACACTTTACACTTTTACAGTAACATTATTGTTCACTTGTTTTTTGCAAATCTTGCAGATGGGAACCCGCCCAAAATGAAGTTAGAATGCCTCGCAAATTACACTTTGTGGGGTTCTATAATGTGTCTGCAGAGTGTCAAAGTCCAGGGAACGGGCAGGGATCTCCTCTTGGTGTCCTTCAAGGATGCCAAACTGGCCGTTCTGCAGTACGATCCGTCAACACACAGCCTGGCAACACTCAGTCTACATTATTTTGAAGAGGACGATATGAAGGTAACCACATACTAATTAGACAGAGTTTTATTTAAAAAAAAATAACACTGCTTACTTTCGTTTTGTTATTTATAATAATTATACTGTTTTCAATACTGACGCATCGCCTTTAGTAATATTAGTAATATTAAACTCAAGACGAGATAGAGTCGAGATTGTGGGTGTAGTTAACAAGGACAGAAGAGGGGACGTGATCGAAGGTGTTTGAATGTTAATTACATTTTTTTTTACAAATAATTGCTTAGCATAATTGTAATAATTCCTAAGATATCCAAAATATCTAAAGATCTAAAGCAAACATCGTTGTTATTACAGCCTAGAAAAAGCAATTAACTGTTGTCTTGACATGCTTGATGATCTAGATACTTACTTAGTAATCCAACGGTCTCGGGTTCGAGTTTCATTCCAGGCCAGCAAGTTAGTCTTATTTATCAAAGCACAGGCATTTACTTAGTTCGAAAATATAAAGAATATGAATATGACATGTATTCCGTGTATGCAACTCTATTTAAAAAAAAATGCTTTTGATAGTGGAGTTGAGTAGCGGACTGCTTCTGTTTTTTTTTATTTGCATTTGGCTATATTTATATTTGGCTCGTAATGTCTAAGCATGCGTGATACAATGTATGAATATAGAAGAGGTGAGAGAGAAAAGTGAAATTGAATTCTCTCCCCACGGTGAAATATCATGATAGTTTTTTTTTTTAAATGGTTTTTGTTGCCGTCGCAAGTTGCAATTTTTTTTGTGCTTGTTAATGCTCTTTTATTTTTCTTATTTGTTCTTTCGGTTTTTTATTTGTTCTTTAGTAGGTAATACAAGAATTTATATTTCCTAATATAAAAATAATTATATACCATTTAATATAAATTTTATTCAAATGTAAACATCACATACTTTTTTAGCTTTCTCTTAAAAGTTGTCATATTTTCTTTATCCCTAATGTCCCCTTTTTACTTTTTTTTGGTTTACTATACAACTTCATTCCTCTGTGCATGATTGAATTTTGTGATCCTGTTTTCTTTCTAAAAGTTAATCTTATTTCATATTTTCTTCTCGTGCAGTAGTCATGTTCATTTTGTTTTTTTTTCCTTCTTAAGAATTCAAGTATCTTGTGTAATTTAAGGCGGGACATATAATTTTCAAGCTGTCAAAAGCGGCGATATGCATCGATAGATCATGCTACTTCAATACGAGATCGAGACATGAACAAACGTCATATCAGATAAACCTTGCACAAGCGTATTATTTACATGTCATGCAAGACAGAAAGGTTGCGAGGAAATGAGACAACCATACGGAGTACCGACGTATAAAATACGTGGGAACGCAAGTCATTCTCGCGCACTATTATTAGAATTTTAAATGTTTTAAGTCTAGAATTTACAAAAGCCTATTTATATTTCTCCAATAATTTATGTATTATAAAAAAATAGTAAACAACAATTTTTCTTATATCACTGTTTTTTTATTTAAAACTTATGTCGCATAAGCAGATTTAGATATTATTTTGACTTCCGACTGAAATGTCAAAACACCTGTGAATTAAACTTAATTCAAATATTTTTTATCTAAAATAAACAAAAAACTACTCCAACAATATGTATTGAATAAAAAAGAAAATTAACAACCATTAATCTATATTTTAAAAATTATGTCGTTAATTAATATCTTACTTGACTTTTTAAATTACAATGACATCTTCGCGAATATACCGCCGTCTGCAAGGTCACCAAAGCACGCATATGACAGACAATCTGACGCAAGTTCAATGTGATTTTATCAGTAGAAAAGCAAAATAATATCAAACTAGTTAAAAAAAACCTCATTATCTGCGACGAATAGATTGCTTTCGAATATATAACATGGTATTATTTTGAACTAATGTCAAATTTGGCATAAAAACACATTTTAAAGTGATTGTTTTATGAAATAGTGTATGGACTACAGAGAAACGTCCGCCTCTCCCGCACGGCACGCGGCATCTGATTCAAAACTGCGCTATTTCTTGACACATTTTACACTTTAGAATTTTTATTTTAAAATAATAATTAACGTATTTTTAATAAAAAATTTAGCTTTTTAATAGTGAATGAAGACTCAAAGTGCGAATATAGATACAATATGTCATTTAAAATCATATTTTTATATGAATAAACAATATTTGAAAAGCATCAAAATCGTAAAAATTTCTAGCATGTTTAAAATATTATTACTTTTATTAATATTTATTATTTCTTAATATCCTATGTACGGATCTAGATAATTAAGCAAACTTTATACGTATAAAAAAAACATACTATGCTTACATACAAATTTTCAACGAAATTTGTATGTAATACAAAATCGCCCGGGAACATTAAAAACGTTTTTTTGCTGCGGTCTGTGGATTAATGCTTATATTTTTCTTATTTATTATAAACAATGTTCAGTTTATTACTTTTATATAAGAACAAAGGTTCTATCTCAGTTATCGCCCTAAGAAAATTGCAATCTGTCATATAAATTCTGATATAAATGAATAATAAAAACCCACATTTTCGTAAAAAACGCCGAAATATGCATCGCAGTGAATGTACCGCCTTAATCACTTGTCTGAATATTATGTAGATTTTGTTTTATATTTATATTATTTTGTTCTTACTATATTGTCAGCAGCTCATCTCGGCAAGGTTCTTCCTAGTGAGATGAGCGGCTCGTTTTTCTATAAATTTCCTAAAATAAAAAAAAACGTCATTATTAGTAAACATTCTAGCATCACTTTGATTCTTTTGTATCGATTTCTTTTTTCAGTGCCTTATCTTAGAGTATTGTCAATTTTTTAAATTGATTTTATGCTAAGCTTCGTAAATACAAATTAAAATAAACAATAGTTTGCAGAACTGATTCATCATTCATGATACTTCTTGGCCTACTCGAAGCCGGATGATCTATATTTCTTGGTCAATTAATTTTACGGAGCTGCTGCGTGGTTCTACTGCTGTGTTCTGATCATGCACATCATTTTTCAGGGCGGTTGGACGAGTCACAATCATATTCCATGGATTCGGGTGGATCCAGAGAATAGATGCTTTGTGATGCTGTTGTACGGAAGAAGGCTGGCCGTAGTCCCGCTCAGGAGAGAAGCCAACACGGAGGATGGTGATCCCCTGGAATTCAAACCTTTGGATACTAAAATGGTAAGCTTATGTTATAGAGAATATCATATTTTCTATCTGACTATGATAGTGAATTAATTACTTGATAGTAACAACATATTATTCAATCATTAAAAATATTGAAATGAATGAGTCAGTCAATGAATTCTCAGATGCAATAACTAACAGTGATCAATTATCTGGAAATATTGTGATTTGTGATACTTGTCTGATATAGCCTCCTATTCAATCTGTATGTGGTATATTTTTATTTGCTTATTTATGCTAGGAAATTGTGAATCAAATATGCTTTTTATGTGAAGGAAGGCTTTAACGTAATGAGGGAGGAAGTATTGCATCAACTTGTATCATAGTTGGCGATGACAGTTTAACTTGTTGAGGGCTAAAAAAATTCCAAAGCAACATATAGGCAAGGGCCAGAAATTTTCTGAATTTTTTGTGATTTTTCTTTTTACGAAAAAACCATGAAAACATGGGTATATTAATAAAAAAACACACACATTCATATTATTTTATCGTAAGTGTCGAAATGCAATGATTTTTTTATCATTTAAGTAAAAAAAAAATCTTTTTTTGAATTTCGATAATGTTGCCAGCGCAACATTTTCTGAAAAATAATAATAATTTTTTATTTGTTTATTAGAGACAACACTACTATTAATAATAATAATCTTCTTCTGTGTGGTATATTTTGTTGCACGGCACGGCACACGACGGGACATCGCACTCATAACACATAAATATGATACACTTTCACACACACACATATTTCAAATAAACGCAACAAAATTGCGTGTATTTTTGTTAATAAATCACTATTAGTATTCAATTGAATCATAAACCAACAAAAACTGACAAATATCACAAAACATATCGTATATATTTGTATATACATGTACAAATAAATCGAAAATCGAAAAAAATAAATCGTATTTCCTGCGCACATTGCGCGTGACCTTGACGATGGAATATTTGAATTTCGATTGTACAACACGCGATCGGGGTGCCATCTATAACAATTCTACACGATTTTGACGGCAGAAAAACTTCTGTTTTGATTGTTGATTTAAAATATAATCCGTGATGTTTTTGAGTTGAAAATGGAACGACAGGTCACAACAGGATTTCTCTATTGGGAAAAAATTACGTTTTTCAAATTCGATACGCGGCCTTCGATAAATAATTTATTTTGTGCCTGTCGCATATATGCGACGCGGCCCCTGGGGACAGTCGCGCTCCGTCGCATATATGCGACCCGGCCCCAGGCTCATTAAATTGTGAATCTCGTTTCAACCTATGCCTGTCTGCACTGCACGCGATTTTTACATCTGTCATTATAATTGTTATTATTTAATTTTTCGACGTTGTAGGCTTATCCTATCCACAATCCAACAAAGAATACTCCGGATCCATCACCTACCCACCATTTCATATATCCTGTGGCATATATATAAATGTAAAGTTATCAAAATGTGATGTATAATAAGTTGTAAAAAAAAAATTATTGTCAACGATGTCAAAATTGTTGTTGTTGTGGCAAAATCCATTGCTTCTGACAAAATACTTTTGTTCCAGCCCTAAGTAAATTGCTTTTTCTGTTAAGCATATATCATAGAATCACTTGATCTTCAGAAAACTCTTTGGCTTCCTAATTTTTTTTAAATAGATAATGTTTAGAGTCGAAAATATTAGCTGTCCGTCGTTTTCTAAAAGTAATCTCTCATAATATTTCTTTTACGTTTGTTATTTGCAAAAAATACATTGAAATGTTTGTTATATGCAAAATACGTTTGTTATTTGCAAAAAATACAATCTTTCCTTTTTACATTTTACATTCTTACTTCTCTGAGTGACGCGATTTTCTTTTTTGTGGGCTTTTCAATTGAAATAAATAATAATTGTCCAAAAAATGTATTTGATAACCATGTGGCATTATTTTCGTGCGAAAATACGTACACACAAACACACACATGCATAATTTTTGGGCAGTTAACATGCATAGTGCGTGTTTCTTGCACTTTTGAATTTTTTTTTGTATTTTTGATCAACTTTTCAATGCTCTGAAATCGTTTATCCGGGGTTTTTCTCACCATCCTCCCTGAATAATCAGTATATTGATTATTTAAAAAAAAAATTTTTTCTAGCCCCAACCAGTATCTGCAAAGGCCCCCGTGATGGCTTCGTATGTGATAGTTCTGAAGGAATTGGATGAAAAGATCGACAATATCATAGATTTACAGTTCCTGCATGGCTACTATGAGCCAACATTGCTGCTACTTTATGAGCCAGTGAAAACATTCCCCGGGTAACTAATCTAATTTTTCTTCTTTTTTTACTTTTTTATCGCTACATACTCTAGTCAAAAAATATAAAAGCTTCATTTACCAGCGGCGACATCTATGCATACCATTTCATAGGAAAGACAAATTTTCAACTACAGATGGTGAAAGTAAAGTTGTATAAAATATGTAAAATGAGTTAATCATAAAGCCAGAAGTGGGGCTTACCTACCCACCTCTATCAGTACCTAAGATATTATATTTTATTTTATTCCAATGCTTGTTAGTTTATATTCTCACCTGTAGATGAGAACATCTGTAGTTCTTGAAACTAGTACTGTATAATTAAACTCAAAAGTGGTCTTAAACTTTAAATAATAATGGCCAAATCATTAAATAATAAAAGTAGCTGTAATTTTTTATAGAATAATTTTTCCTGAGTCTCGTTATATTTGTGTCTTATTACCACTAGACGAACAGCAGTGAGACTAGACACATGCGCAATGCTGGGAGTGAGTCTGAACCTTCAGGCCAGGGTGCACCCTGCTATCTGGGCAGTTTCCGGATTGCCGTTTGATTGCGTGGGAGCTGTGGCCATACAAAGGCCACTAGGTAAGTAAATAATGCATTAATGCCTTTGTGCACTCTCTAGTTAATTAATTAATTATAAATTTGTTTACATTTCTTACTTTTAAAGTCTCACTTTTTCTGTTACCATTATTTTTTTGGCAAATTAAAAAATAAAAATAAAATCCCCACATTATATCTATTTCTGTAGAACTCCTTCTCTGTGACTGATATGCAACTTTCCCCAGTGCAGGTTTGTACGAGATAGAAAATAAGATAATGTACCTATTTAGAAAGATATCTACAATTTAGCATACCCGATTTGGAAAAAACTGTTTTTTTTTTTAATTGAGAGCAATTTGAAGAAAAAAATATTTCTTACATTTTTTTATCTATTGTTTTCAACTAATGGTTTATCGTATTAAAAAATGCGCATGCTACGTTGTAGATATTTCATTTTTAAATAAATACATGATCTTTTCTGTCTCGAACAAACATGCACCGAGGAAAGTTGTATGAAAGTCACGGAGGAGGTGTTCTTAGGAAATAGACATAACGAAGCCATTTTCTGTTTTTTTTTAAATTATCCATTAAAATAATAGTTTAATATGTACCTTAATAAGTACCAATATACAAATGAAAATAATTAATCACCTCCTTGTCAAAAATCACCCAATTTCTATCTAAATTTTATTCTTTCAATCTCTTAAGAAATATTGTAAGCTCTGTAAATTACCCAGGTTTGTTGAAATTATAAATTTAAACAATTTTAATATTCTTTAGGTGGCTGTCTCATATTGGCTGTAAATTCCATAATTTATTTGAACCAGTCCATCCCCCCGTATGGAGTATCGTTGAATTCTATGGCCAACCACTCTACCAACTTCCCTTTGAGTAAGTATGAGTTATATGGGAGCATTGAACTTTAAGGTCTTTTTGCGTTGGGCTAAGGAATTTACTTTTATATATTACCATGTATATAGTTGCTTCACTTGTTTGTCTGGACGGAATCTTATAATCGATATTTCACTCGCTTTCCAATGTCCAATCGAAATGAAATTATGCATACAGATGTATTCTCGATACATGAATCAATTATCAGATTCAGTAATTGATCAATTATTCCATCATAATTAATTCATGTTTTATATGGGAAGTTAGTTAATGAGCTCAACAAAAGATGGTGCTAGTTTCCTACCTAAGGGATTTTGTACACTGTGTATCATTAAGACTAATAACCCATAAAAACGAAGTTTTTACAATACTCCCTTTCGCATTTTTGGGTTTCGTGTCTACCTTATGCGTCGGAATCTCCATACAACTTGTTTGAAAAACCCATAAAAAATTTGAAAAATCAAAATTATACTATAATTATTATTATTTTTTAACGAAAATTTGATGGATCTTCTTGATCGTCGCCACGAGTCTGCTTGCAGCTCGATTGGATCACGGGGAAAGGGTAAAAAATCGATCCAAAGTTTTTTCGTCAAGCAAACAGACGCCACGAATTAAAATAAAGGAAGTAAAATGTGGAAAATTATGTTACATGATTTTTTTTAAGAACTACGTATTTAAATGTACTAAAAAGTAAATAAATAATTTTTGGCCAAATTTTTACTTCACTCTCCAAATAAAAGCGTGGGTGCTTTCCCACCACCAACAACAGAATTTTGTAATCTATATTCAAAATCATAAGTGCCCTTTTATTTGGAGTGAGGCAAAAAAATTTTGTCTGAAAATTTATTTTTTACTTTTAAATGCACTTAAAAAGCGTGGTTTAAAAAAAAAATTGTTAATGTAATATCATTTTTGTAGTTGAAATGGTGACTGCTCGGTACAGTGGTGTGTGTAGTTGAGACTTGTGAAGGTGGTCACCGCTCTCGAAAATCAAGGATTATTTAAAATCCTCAAAACCAAAATGCTCTCATTGTGGTTTTGAAGATTTTGCTACAAATCATACATTGAATGTTTTCAACAATTGCCGTCTCTTGTGATTTTTCAGCAAAAAATGTTAGGACATGGCAGGATGATGATTTCAATAAAGCTAAGACGTTTGTGCATTCTAATTAAGTTGTAAATGATATAGTAGACAGAGGAGCAGTGCCTATGGAAGAGTTTTCACTCCACCGATGAAGACCAGAAGCAATATTTACTCATGGCGGATAAAGATTATTGACGAAAATTTCCTGACTCAAAAAAATTCACATTAATTTTATTCATCTTGAATAATTATTATTTCTTTTAATTTTATTTATTTTTTATATTTTTCATATAATTAATTCATTTATTTTAATCTAAAGTTTAACTAAGTTTTTACAGTTTAAGTACCAACTTATATTTTTTAGTTAAAAACCCTAAAAAAAAGTCCTTTGTAAAAATGGAAAAAAATACTGTGCAAGTTTTTAGACATATGAAAGGTTGCCTTATAGAAATTTTTTTTTTTAAATTTTCATACATTTTTGAAGCACCCTAATGACCATACATACAATTTCATCTATATTTTTGCACGACTTTTGTTAAAAGTATGAAAACAAATTGTTTATAAAAAAAGCTTTATTTGTCACTTACATGTTTATAATATTAAGTGTTTTTTTTTTTACAGAAATACAAGAAGGAGTTTGCCTTTCGCTCGAGGGTGTGTGTGTCAGCACCTTGGCCCCTCAGAAATTAGTATTATCTCTTCGCAGTGGTCAATTGTACCTTTTGACTCTGTTGGCAGATTCTGTCAGGAGCATCAGAGCTTTTCATCTTGATAAAGCTGCCGCCAGTGTGCTCACAACATGTGTAAGTCTGTTATTTAATGTTTACTTGCCTGTACTGTAGCAATATATTTTACAGCCGACTTAGGCAAAGCGTATAGGATTTCAATTTTTATTTATACCATGTAAATATTATTTTTGGTGTCGAAATAAGACTTGATCTTGTGTACGTTTGGAACGCTGATTCCAAAAATGTTATAAGATTTCTCATATCTACTTTAGTTTTGGAAATGGTTTATTTATTAATTTACCCCTCCCCCATCTTTTTCTCAGGATATTATCATTGTTATATTATCTTAACAATCATGCCTTGACCACTTTTATATAACATTGTAAACTTGGTCAATTTTAACTTGATAACACTTGACAGTTTATATAGTATATTTTTTTATATTTGAATTAGGTTTAGGTGTGATTTGATAATTATGAAAACATATTCATCATCTCGGATTGCATGATTTAGACCCGTGCCGTGCAAACGGGTTTCCTGCGAAACATCGGACCTTATCTTTTTTTCTACCCCTGACTTTATATAGAATCATAAGATTGTAGAAATGGAAAGAATTACACATAATCGAGAGTGTTGTGAAAACTGCGCTCCACATTTTACATTAAATTAGAAAGTACTAGTAGTGTTTGGAACGCGTGGGAATAAATTGGAAACTTCTCGGAAACCGAGAGTATAAAGGTCCGCGTCAGATGCGCGGCAACAACATAATTTGCCCTGTTTTTTCAGTGATTACACAGATTAAGCGAAATCAGGAAAAAAAGTGTAGCGGTGATTCAGCGACCAGCGACAATAAATAAAATAAGAGATTACCTACTGAGCGTCCAATAGTGAATAAAGTGTTCAACAGACGTACAAATATTCTGGAAAGACGAGTATAAAGTATTCCATGAGAAGCGATTAGTGCGAGATTGCGTGAATTAAAGAATAGTGGTCCAATTAAACTTGTGTCCAGTGGCTTTGGCGATAAATATAAACTTTAAGTGTTTGATTTATCTCCCTCAATAAATGAGTATTTCCCAGGATTTCATAACAATGTTATCCTGAAAATAGGGGGTACTACTAGTAATATGTAAAAAAAAAAAATTTATTGCTTATCCCATGTATACTATATCGTAATCCTGGCAGTCTGGTTAATAAATACTGTCCGTTTCTAGGCGGTCTTCATCCTTCGCTGATCTCAACAGGTTTCTTATTTTTGCATTTGTCCCGAGCACTCTGCTTTTGACACGGTATTGCAACCCAACACTTAACCATAGCATCAGTTCTGGCAACTACACATCAGCCCTGATGATGGGCCCTGCAATGGGATCAGAAACCTCACATAAACATGGCAAAACATCCCAGAAAACTAACTAAGTAAAGCTTTCTACCGGCAACAAAGTTCCGGGTTGGAGTCCCACTGATGACATTTTGATTTTTTAATAGTTGTATTGTTTCTGTGTATCTTTCTAAATAATTAATCTTATTTTTTAATATTGATTTAATCAAGATGTGCATCTGCGAAGACAGCTTCATGTTCTTGGGTTCTCGTCTCGGTAATTCTCTTCTCCTGAGGTTTACGGAGAAGGAAAGACATACCCTGCTGCAAGTCGAGAGGCCAACAGCAACTATCGATCTCACTAGTGAAGGTAACTTATAATATAAAATTATTCAAATTTTGAATGTTGCATATATTCTTAGAAGCAAATTGCTACCAGCAAGTTGATTTCTCCCATATAAATCCGCTACAGCATGGAATTTCAGTCTCCAAACTTCACTAGTTTACGTTTCATACAGTAGAACCTCTTTAGTTCGAAATTTAGGGAAATTTAAAGGACCCAAAAAAAAACACATTCAGTTATATATGGGACCCCGTTAATTTCAAATTCAAGGTGCTAAAAAAATGTTTTAACTGCATGCAAATTAGGCAAAAATCAAAAATGCTGTTAATTTTGTAAAAAGCTTATAGGTACCTACATATTTTTGCATATTTCAAGAAATCATTGTGAAAATGGAATATTTGTTAAGCAGATTTAAAGATTGCATCATTTCTATTATAAAGTACCTAATAAAACTTACTGCGAAATACATAAAAGACACCTCATAAGAGTACACATGATCAAAAAGCTGCTTATTATTACATTATAAAATGTGTTAAATTATGGCTCAGGAATAAAAAAATATTTTGAGTTATGAATTAGGTACCGGAGTTTTCAAATTATCACAGAAATATCATTTTGGGTCTGGTGTGTTAAAAAAAATTGAATTATCGGAATTACTGGGGTTTTATTGTATTTTTTATGTTAACTATATAAACTATTATAACAAATTACTGTATAAACTATAGTAACAGTTTGATTATTGAGAGAATCAAAAATGATTGCAAAATAACCAAAATAAATGCTTATGTACTACAAAAAAAAAGTTAAAGGTGTGTTTCTTCAAAGTGATCATTTTATTTACTTTTTTTGTAACAGAATCTGCTTCGAATGCAAAGAAACGACGCCTGGAATCTCTGAGTGACTGCATGGCGTCTGATGTGCAAGAGATCAGAGACAAAGATGAACTGGAGGTATACGGATCGGACAGGAGAACATCCACCGAGCTCACAACCTACATGTTTGAGGTAACCATTTTAAGTTATTTATTCAAACATTTTAAATATTTGATGTAACGATTTTCAGAAACTTTATTTGATGAAAATTATTTTCTTTGATGACGTGGGCTAGTGTAAAAGCTAAAAACTATTTTAGATTTATTGAAATTAATATATCGAGGGTAGAAAGTAAAAAGGGCATTAGTGATTATTTCGAACTTTACAAGAGAGCAAAAGAAACTTTTGTCAACCTGATTTTGTAAATTTAAAATCAGAATGACAACTTTCATTTGCTCTCCTGTAAGGTTCGAAATAATCACTAATGCCCTTTTGGCTTTCTATCCTCAATATGATTTTTAGAATGTTTTTTTAATAGGAAGTAGGTATTTTATAATTGTGGGTTTATAGAACATTTCGTAACATTTTTGTGTACTTAACTTGTATTTTATTTTACCTTTGTCAGTGTCAGAATAATAATTAATATCCGACTCCTTTTTGAAATTATATAAAGAATTTGGAGGCGCCAATCTCACATAATAAAATACTCTATTCAGGAGACATTATGTGTAATACTTTTTCTTCTTCTTATTCCATAACTGATTGAAAATTACAGGTTTGCGACAGTCTACTAAACATTGGACCCATTGGTGATGTGTCCATGGGTGAGCCTGCCTTCCAGGAGTCGGCTACAGGCGGTGGGGTGGAGCTGGTCACCACCTCTGGCTATGGAAAAAATGGGGCGCTGTGCGTACTCAGGAGGAGCGTTCGGCCGCAGATTGTCACCACCTTCCATCTTCCTGGTGAATATTTTTTTTATTTTTATTATTTAGTTTCAGAATATTGGAGAAATAGAACTAGATGCAACTAATGAGATATGTAATCCGCTTGATTGATTGAAATTTTGCATCCCAGCTTAGCAAAAATTTTAAGCCAACAGACATTTTCAAGAAAATTATTATAATAATAATGATTGTATATTTGAAATGTTACATGTACATACAAGTATTTTGATATCATGTATAGGTACTAGATGCATTTATTGTATAAACTTTTAGTAAATTCTTGATTCTTTCAAAATGTTGCCGAAGAAATGTGTTCTGGTATCTAACATTCAGTTGGGCGGCGGTGATGTTGGTCTATAGATGTAATTAGTCTAGAAAGAGTAGATAAAATAGTATATCTAGAATGCAGATTAAATAAAAACTGGAACACTTCTATGGAAATTAAATGTCTTATGGAGCAAGCCAGAGTATGAAAAAGATATGAAGCCGTGTGATCAGTTCCATCAAAGTGGGGAATTTGAGATGGGCTGGTCAAGTAATCAGAATGGACAATAATAACCCTGTAAAATGCCTTACACTCTCCACATTACGAAGAAGACCAGGAAGGCCCAAACTGTGATATATGGACTCAATGTCAACGCTGATACATCCATAATACGAATAACAAACTGAAAGACAAAAGCAACAGACAGACAATAATGTAGGAAACTTCTGGATTCAGCCAAGGCCTACCCAGGGATATTGAGCGTATGATGATGATGATGATAAGACCGGAGAAGTATCAAAATTGAAAACATAAGTGGTCCTGGAAGACGGAGGACATCCTCACTGAAGAATCTAATGCAAAGGTTGGGGAAATCCACGGCCCAACTATTTGAAGCTGCTGCAAGCAAGATTATGATCACCAGCATGTTTGTTAATTTTTCGATAACTGGACAAGCACTAAAAGATGGAAGAATATTTTTTCTCTCCATCGTTGGAACTCATTCATTAATGGTTGGAGAAAATATTGTATTTACATGTAAATATTCTACATTATTCAATTGAGTAAATAATTTTATTAAACATACATATGTATTTATTCACATATTTATTACTATAGGTTGACCACAATCAAAAGACCATTCCCTAGCTTTGTCCGGTAAGAAGAAAGCTGGGGAAAGTTGCCTGGCAAGCCCGTATTACAAGCCTCAATATGATATTCCAAATAAATATGTATATATTTTTTTGGTTTAAAAAAGGTTACTTACTAGAAAACTTCATTTTTTGCATCGTAACAACACATATTTTTTGCGCACATTCTTTTGAATGCGGTCTAGCTATATCATAACGAGAAAACGTTGTTTGCCCCAAGGTTGCATCGATATGTGGACCGTGATTGGGGAATTGCCAGGTCAATCGGAGGCCAGCAAGGACACCGCCGCTGCAGACGATGGAACACACTCGTACATGCTGCTTTCTCAAGATGATTCCACTATGGTAATATATGTTACTTATTTGATGTGTAGTAAAATATTTTTCTATTTTCTTTTAATTTGTGAAGAAATCTAATACATACTGTGCTATTCTGAAAATATCAATATTGGGATGTCAGATCTTTATCCCAATCTTGACAGATATGTATAACATTGTATTTCCGCCAATTACGATGTTTTAAGTTTGGCATTTTTGAAATTAATGAATTCATTCAATCAGAAAGCTTTAAAATGTAAACAAATGTTAAGTTATTCATAATTACGAATACAGTGAAACTCGCTTAATAAATTCACTTTTAATAAGTTTTCCCGCTAAATAAGTTTAAATTCTGCGGTCCCGAAAAAGTCCCATACAAATCTGATAATTTTGTTAGGTTTAATAAGTTTCCCGCTTATTTTCGTTTCTCGCCTAAGTAGTGCTAATATTTTTAGCTGAACTCAATTTATTCATACAAATAAATCTTCATAATACGTTTTTCGGAAGACGAAATTTTGTTCAACATTCCTAAAAATAATATTTCGAGAAATGGGCGCAATAAAAATTAAGTGGTTTTGGCGGTGTAACAAAAGTTCTAGGGGCTGAAAAAACCCTGCAGTATTTGAATAGACTAATAAAACAATTAACCCAAATAAATCTCAAAATTCACAAAATGGGCAGCTTACAATAAATAATTCTTGCAGAGCCATAAAAGTACTTTGACAAAAACTCTATTATTTGAAAAGGCAAGACAATAAAACTTAATCCCCAATATAAACAAAGAATGCTTGGCTTTCAAATGTACTCCTATAATACTCGCAGAGCCGCATTGGTGATATTAATTTTTGATTTATTTTCATTCTTAACTATGCAAACATTCTTAATTGACCGAAAAATCCATTTCTGAGAATACACAATTACATTAGCAGGTGCACCTGATAATTTACAATTCCAGAAGCCCTTTCGGTAGGTACTACTGTAATATTTTGTTTCATTTTCGTCAATATTTAACGTCCAAAATATACCGTAATTTAATTAAAATTCACAAGTATTTATATCAATTATACTCTTTATTTTTAATTATTTATTACATTGCCTTGCTTCCTAGGTCTATTTAGCTCATTAAAATCATTCAACATCATTTCAAATGCGTGAAATAACTGCCGATAAATTCAGTAAAACAAAGCCAGCAAAACAAGCCAGCGCCACACTGCGCGGATGTCGGATGTCGCGGTCGCGTCATTTCGTCGAATGTCCGCGCAGTGCGATTGATAAGTGCGTATTATATAATGGAAAAAAAATTAGATACAGTAAAATGGAAGATCTGCGACGGAAGGTCTGCGCAATGTGGCGCTGGCCTCGCGTCGCGTGAAGTCGCGGGACGTACAATCCTAATTAAACAAATTGAGTTTAAAGACAATTAATCACTTAAATTACTCAATTCATAATTCAAGTACTCATATATCGTACAATAATTTTCGCGCGATTGTCGGCATACCCGACTGGCGAGTTACGTGTTTATAGTCGGCTTTGATCAGCGCAAATAATCCTTTAAACTTGTTTGTACTAATTTTTCTTTGATTATTTTTACTCCATGCTATTTTCATTCTTAAAAAATAAATCTGTTTTTGAATTATTTTCATTAAAATGCTGAAATTTAATTGTTTAATTTTCGTAGATATCATTGGGGGCTATTCATTACTTCCGGTTTAGTTTTGATTAGCTTGATTTGATTAGTTTCTTGAGAAATAAAATAAACGACCGACGGTTAGCGTTTATCCATGAATAAACTTGTCTCTTGAACAACAAGATATTTTAAAAATCTATTAAAAAAATTGTAAAACAAAACAGAACGGTTGAATACTGAGAAGTGAAATAATATTTAATAAATAATTTTATGCGGCGATTATTTATGATAATTTTTTATATAAGTAGTCGCAATCGCAAAATCAAACAACGTCGGTGCAAAATTAATTTGCCTAAACGAAATTCTTCTCATTTTGGTTGTATTTCTTCGAGGAAACAATCGGGATTATTAATTACGTAATATCTCCGATTGTTTTCTAATTAAGTTACAAAAAAACGGATCAAATTTAATTCAATGATAAAAAATATCACGAATATTCTTTGCGCCCGGGAAAATATTAAGGTATTGTGAAATCAAACGTAATTAAAATAAAGAAAATCGTTATTAATCTCAAAAGAATATTATTTAATGTATTATTGTGTTAAGTTCGCCGAGTTCGCCCCTGAATTGGCGGGTTGTTTTGGACTTTGCCCCATTGAGTTTGCTCAAGGCGAAATGTTGAATGTACACCTAAATTATGTAGAAATCATCAAAAGGGATACATTTTTAAAATGAAGTCAAGTAGAATACTATTTACAAACGGTTCTTTTTTATAAATGTGCAATCTTTACCAAGCCAGGGGAAGTAGATACAGGTAATTTTCGTATTTTTTTCGTATTCGTGAGGTTTATGTTATGGTTTAGGTTTATACACCGAATTATATTTAAATTCTGATTGACTTTTCCTTTAATAATATTATTAGTTTAAGATAGGTATTTTTTTTGCAATAGTAATTTAGATAACTTGTATATTTTCTTTTAAAATTAAGGTTTGCACATAGGTATTGACATATCTACATAAGTTATTTTATGGTTTTCTTTTAGTATGGTTAATAAGAAAATATTTTTTGACAGTGCTAAAATTTTTATTGTTGTGGTGGTTTTTATTGTTTTCTGACCCTCAGGTAATATTTTACAAATGTATATATTAACCTACTTAATTTTTTTTAAATAGATGCCCTTAAATGTTCATATTATATAAAGGAAATTTCAATTAAAACACAAAATTAGAAAGTGTAAATAATATATGAAAATAATGAAATCACTGTTAATATGTTCTCACGCCTAATAAGTTTTTATTTGCTGGTCCCTTGAAAAACGTATTAAGAGAGTTTCACTGTAATAATCTTTCTAATTGATTGAATTCATTAATTTCAAACCTGTCAAACATGAAACGTAAAAAAACGGCGTCACAATATTGTACAATAACTGTCTAGATACAGAAACAGCAATATTGCTTAGTTCAGAATACGGATGATAGTATTAAAATTATTTAAATGTGTAATGAATTTTTAACATTTGCTACAAACTATTTTTTTTTAAGTAAGGGAACTCTGATTTCACTGTGAATTATTTTAAATTACTTTATTGTATTCTACTATTATGTCTAATTATTATTGGTTTTCATATTTATTCTGTCAATAACCTTCATGAGTTTTGTTTCGTTGGGTTAAGTTTATGAATACACCCCTCTCGTATCCGGAAACAAAACAATTCGCGTATTACACACTGTATCCAACTAACTCAATTGCAAACTTATATGAAAAGACCTAAACATTTCTTTGCATTACGAGAATATTCAATCTTCTACTCGCTTCCATTGATGGAGTGTAAAAATGTAGCCTATGCTTTTTAAATGTCAAACAACAGCCCCAGGCAAAAATGAGGTTATTTTGTGAACAAGTGTGTTCATAAAAGTTTTTTTTTCTAAAGGCATCTGAATGAAATGAGGTAATTTTGTATATACGGGTTCTTCAATTGTTTCCTTTTTTATAACTGGCCAACATATAGACATACTTATGAAAAAGGCCTTTTAAATTGCTGAATTTTTATAGGTGCTACAAACTGGTCAAGAAATCAATGAAGTGGACAATTCGGGCTTTATGACTCAGGCTCCCACAATATTTGCCGGCAATTTGGGGAATAACAAATATGTTGTGCAAGTGACAACTGCGGCCATCCGATTGATCAAAGGTGTGTTTTAAATATACACATTATGTATTTATGTGACAGTAATATTTTTAAGTGTATTACCAAATTATTTCTAATCGATTAGGTTTCATTCCTTGTCTCCTTTCATAAAATACGACTATTCTGAACGCATTTTCCTTTGTAGTGCTCAGGATGCAGTGTTTAAACTGCATGCAACAATGCTCCTACTACGAAAGCTAGGTTCAGAGTAAGGCAGCTGATCTAGATAGTTTTACAATAAGCCCTGTATGTACAGTGTGAATCTTGATATCTTTTATTTTATGAGTTGTACAATTTTTGTGTAATCATGAAAGTTACATTATCTCAATGTGTGAAATGTTGCCTCTATATTAAAGTACTATAGAATCAAAATGCCTAGATTATCTAAGTTTACATGAATGCAGGCTGTGTATCGAGATAAGTAGACATTTTTAAATATTAGTTACTTTCAGTGTGTAAATTGTGTGCTAAAGAACAAGGTAGATGAGTAAAAAAATCAGTTACCAATCATCGACACAATTAGATACAAATCTCAAATAACGGTTGGTGTTTCACCGGTTAAAATAATATAACTAGACTTGATGTAAGTCAGTTTTTCATATCTGAAAAAGACACTTGCAAAATTGAGGACTTTCTATTTTACACATAAATAATTTTGATCTGAAATTGAATAATTTAGAATCATTATAAATTAGTAAAGCATTTAATATTAAAAAAAATATTATTAATAATCAATTAAATTTAACTACTAGCCCAATTCTAAATTTTTTCCAATAATTGTGTGTAATCAAGAACTTCAGCAATAATATTTAAAAATAATTTTTCAAATAATTCAGAAAAACAAAAAACAATATTTATTTTGACATTTATAAAACACCCTGGCAATGGAAAGGTTATTCCGAAACATGTAGGTGTAAAGTTGTTATATCACAAAAACATCCAAGCTTAAGTAAATCATAGATTAGATGAATTATGACCTCACCGGGAATCAAACCCGGAACACTCAATGTGAGAAATGAGTGCGATGCTTATTGGGCTACAAGGGCTGCAATTTTTTGTCAAAAAGTACACCTAAATCCCGAATAACTAAGGCATTACTTAGATCTTTATTATATTATCCATCATTCCAGGGAGCCAACAGCTTCAGCACATCCCCCTGGAGAATGGAGCCCTGGAGGCCCATTGCGCGGATCCCTACTTGTGCGTGTTGTGCTCCGGGGGGCGGGTAGTGGTGCTGGCCCTCCGGGAGAGCGGGAGGGCCGGTGCAGGCAGGCTGGCCGCCCTCAGGCATCACCCACCTATGCAGCCGCACGCCCACAACTGCGCTTTATACCGCGATGTTAGTGGACTGTTTTCCTCGCAACCGGTTCAAGAGGACCAATCTCATGTGAGTATTGATGATCAATACTTTCTATCGGTACTCCATAAATTGTGTATCAACAATGAGTTGCTTGAGAATAGCAACTACAGTAAATCCCACTAATTTGAACCCCTGCAATTCAAAGTTTGTTATAATTTAGAATTTTTGAAATCCACAAATCCCAAAATGTTAATGTCATACTAGATTAATCCTGATATCTCGAAAACCCCGGTAATTCGTAATTCGAAATAATTTTAGCCCTTTGCGCCATAAATTAATACATTATAGTTCACATAATTCAAATTTTTTTTGAAAATTACAAAAATATTTAAATTTTTTTCGCAAGTGAGAACAAAAAATATGTCAATCTATTACGACTTCGTATTAGCGTAATAAATATTGCGTTTTCGAAATGATTTCTTGAAATATGCAAAAATACAGACGTTTTTCACTGACTTTTTTCACTAGTTTTGGCGAATTTCTCAATTTTTTTGCGATTTTTAATTTTTTTGTACTTGAATTTCAAATTAACGATGTTTTACTGTATAAAGGTTTTGGAGAATTTGGTTCTAGATAATGACAGTTTGTCTGTGCCCTCGTCAAGTGAGGTGCATTATTTACTGGTGATTTTGTTTATGTTGATAAAAATATTTTAAGGTGCTTTTTCATTGGAAGAAAAGCGGAAATATAACTCTCAAAACCATTTTCTGCAGTTTGCTTAAGTAATTTAAGACACAAGCTGCTCCACCCTAACTGACAATCGTAATTTGCAGTAGAACTAGAATTGGAGCATATTGCCATATACGGTGTATGTTTCTTTCTTCTTTATCTTTCTGTTTTTCAATGCGTTATTGTTAATGTTATTTTAATATTTATTGTTCAAATTGGGCATGTTTTCAGATTAAAGGAGAAAATCCAGTTAAGAAAGGAATGAAAGGCAGTAATCTGAAGAGAGAAGGAGCAATGGACCCTAACGTCATTCATGATGTAGACGAGGATGACATTCTATATGGAGGAGATCAGACACCGGCATCCATGGTTTCGGTAAGTTGTTTTATTTATTTTTATTATATAATTATTTCATTAGAGGAAACATGTACATATTTATATTAGCTTTTTTACATTTTTACTTCTTCTTCTACCCCTTATCCTATTATGTCGGGGTCCCTGCACCGCATAGGAAGCTCCAACTCTTCCTATCTTGGACTGTGCTATCCACGTCAGCCCAATTTAATTGCAAACTCGCTTCGCAGCAGTCCTCCAACTGTTTCCGCCAGCTCCTCCTAGGATGGCCCCATGATCTTACCTGGAATAGCCGCTTTGGCAGTCTATCTGCTGGCATCCGCAAGAAATGACCCAGCTACCGTACTGTGGTTTCTCAATAAATGTCAATAAGGGTTCCACTTCGAGACATTTTTGCTACATATTTATTTCTGCCAAAGTTCTCTTAAAGCTTAATATACATAACATATTAAGCTTTAAGAGAACTTTGAGTATATTGGTTGTGTATATCATATATGACTCTTTAATTAAAATAAAATAAAATTAGTGTCAGGTGTAAGAGTGGGTGGGTAAGAGGTGAGGGGGAAAAAATGGGCAGCTATTTTTTACATCGTAATAAAATATAATTGCCTGTATGTATTTTGTAATGCAATGTGTTTGTAGTTTATCTTTAAAAAGGAATGAAAAATATAGTGGTCTAAACCAAGTGAATTTGAGTTTAATTTATAATTGTTATATATTTGAAAACATTTGTGGCGGACCTATTCATACATATCTTTGGGCCTATTAATATAAATATCTTATTTTATCAGTATGTTTATATATATTTTTTTTACTCTAGTTGATGCAGAGTGAACGCGGGCAGCGGGATATCGTAACAGGATCTGTGCGACGTGATTGGTGGAGACGACATTTCATTGAGCACAAACCAACTTATTGGCTGTTCATAGTAAGGATCAACGGCAACATGGAGGTATACTCCCTGCCTGATATGCGCCTCAGTTTTCTTGTGAGGGACATCACTTCTGGACAGAAGGTAGGTGTTATCATATGAGTGGTATAAAAGCTAAGGCAGGAATATTAAAATAATTAAATAAAATGTTTTGAATGCAGTCACCGAGGATTTATAATTTAGACTGATTTCGGGATTTCTTACAAAATATAGTTCTATCCCTTCCTTAACTTTGAAAATATCCATTTTCAAAGTTAAATATTTATTTATGCACATATATAAAAGAAAATCTGAGATGGCAATTGTTTTTAAAAACTTATTTCCAATAACATGTAGGTTTCGCAGATTCCAGAGAAATATCCTTGAGTAGTGATAGGTTTTTATGCTGCCTTTGCTTTTATATATCAAAATGTATCTATCTCCATTAAATGTTATGCTTTAATCAAATACACATGTGATTAATTATTCTGTTCTGTGATTTTATGATTACATTTTTTGCTTTAATATGTTATAAATACATCAGATTTGTGAATTTGTCTTTCTATTTGCAGGTGCTAATGGACAGTTTAGAATCGGTTCCTTTCTTGATGGGGCATGATGCTCCTGAGGAGATGTTGTCCGATGTCGCTGAGGGAGTGTCAGCCAAGAGGTTAAAGGAAATGCTCGTCGTCGGTCTAGGGAACAAAGGCTCCCGGCCATTGCTATTTCTGAGGATGGACAATGAACTGATGATCTACCAGGTACGGTGGATGATTATTTTGGTTGAAAAAATATTACTTACTCTCTTCCATTGTCATATTCAAGAGCCAGGATGCTCTGCCCTAGACGGCTTCTTTCTGTATATTTATAGGCTTTCTTCATCTTCTTGATGTTGACCACCAGGTTGATTAAGGTCTTTTTTAATATTCAGTAAAAATTAATCTAGGAATATTTTGTGTTTATCCAAATTTTTCAGAACACAGTACTGAATTTTGTCCCAGGGACATCATTAATCAAGACATATTATAGATGTCTTATAGAGATGAAATTATATTTTTTATGGGAAAGTAGATATGGAAGTCTTTGGGTGTTCATAGGGCTTACGACCTATCGTACGGCTAGCTTAAGTGATCACTTTACACAATAGTACACACAAAGTAACTTTCACCATTTTCACCCATGGTAGAATACCACATGTATCAAAATTTTGGAAGTTGTATGTATATTTAAATTTTACAATGGAGAATGTTACATTGTGTAACGATAGTTCGTAAGCCATATTTTTGCAGTGAGAAGCACTCAAGTACTTACATTGCGTAACTATTTGTATTGGTTCGTTGTTGATATATTTTGATACATTTGATGTATTGTTTCATGCAGGTCTTCCAATACGCCAAGGGCAACTTAAAAATGAGATTTAAAAAGATGCCACTAGGCTTACCACGCGTGCCGGATGCTGACATTTCCTACCAAAACCAAGAAGAGCTTGTCAAACATAATGTGAAGAAATTAAGATACTTTAGTAAGTACAAAGTGATACAATTATGGGTAATGTTGTATTTACTGACCTACAACTGATGGATATTTGGGATTTAAAATTTACACCTGTATTGTACAGGGTGTCTTATAGCTAGTAGCGAAAACTTTACAGGTGGATTCCCGCCTTGATAATGAGTCAAAAATATTGAAGTAACCATGACCTAATATCATGGAGATATGCAATATAACAGCTATGGAGATATGCAATATCAAAGTTTGCATTTTTTTTTCAATATTTCTGTCTTATTTTTTGAAAAAAGTCGAAATATCATTATAACTTATATTGATTATGAAAAATTCATTTGCTATAACATAAGTCCAATAAAATGATTAATACCTTTAAAAATTTGAAAATATAATTTTTTTACTAGGTAAGACCCAAAAAAACATTTCAAATTATGCGGAACCCCGTTAATTCGAAATTCAAGGTACTAAAACAAAAAATCACAGTTTAATTGCGAAATTCGCCAAACATTGTAAAACTGATGTCATAATTTTTGTGAAAAGTGTATTTTTGCATATTTTGAATAAATCATAGCGAAAATGCAATATTTATTATGCTTACACGAAGATTGTGACATTTCTGTTATTATTTTAGTACCCGATATTGATAGTATTTGTTCTCACTTGTGAAAAAAATTTTAATATTTTTTTCAATTTTGTCAAATTTAATTGTGTGAACTAAAATCTATTGATTTGATTTATGGCGCAATGGGCTAAAAATTATTTCGAATTAAGAATTACCAGGGTTTTCGAAAAATTGGGATTAATATACTATGAAATTAACATTTGGGACTTGTGGGTTTGAAAAATTTCGATTTATCGGTGTTCAAATTAATGTAGTTTTACTGTAGTGCATTACCTACTTGAAATTTCAGTTAATTATATATTACGTTTCCATTTCCAGGTAATATAGCCGGCTATAACGGTGTATTTGTGTGCGGCTCCCCCGGCCTATGGATCCTGCTCCCTCCGAGAGGAGAGCTGCGCTGCCACCCCCACACCAACACCCTCCCTGATGCCACTAGTCATGTTGCCATATTCGCACCCTTCAACAACGTCAACTGCGTGCAGGGCTTCCTGTATTTTAATATCCAAGTGAGTACATTTTATCCTTAACTGTTGCCTGCCAACACTTTATTACAGAATGGCGATTCAATGTGTAGGGTTTGGCCAGTTATAAAAATCAAAAATTAAAATAAAATCGGGCTGACACGTGTTCATGAAATCATCTCATTTCAACTCATGGTCTGACAAGAAAAAAAGGTACACTTCTTAACTGTTGCTCGCCAGTACTTTATCACAAAATCGCGATTCAGTGTGGGGGGTTTGGCCAGTTATAAAAATCAAAAATAAAAATAAAATCGGGCAGACAAACGTGTTCACGAAATCATCTCATTTCGGCTTATGGTCTGACAAGAAAAAGAGGTACACTTCTTATTAAGTTCTGCCTGTTTCAATGGAATGCAATTAGGGGAGTGAATATTCTTGAAATAAAAAATGCAATTCATAAAACTTATTCCAATTATAATAATTTCATTGTCTGTCCATCTGTCTGTCGAACATCCGTAATTTCGTTTGAATTCACGGCTAAAAAAATTAAATTAAACAGACGGAGATGGGGCTTTACCCCGGGCAAGCAAACCCGAACGCCGCAACCTAATGATATTACCATGGCTGCATGTGCAGGACTCCTCAAAAATATACTACATATAGGACTTAGCAAAGACGCGAATCATTTATTTGATTCATTTTCCATGGTTTTTCACGGGTGTATGTATCTATTAAAAAATTATAGATTGCAAAATAATTCTAAATATATTTTCTCTAGGTACCGATTTTATTTTGATGTTTATTTTACTATAAAGATTATTTATTTAATGTACTTTAAAATAAATAATAATTTTACATACTTGGGACCGACTTAAAATTAGGTATTTGTCATTGTGGAAATGAAAAAATTTGTAATTAAAATTGTCACCTAAATATGATAATTAAAATTATCATCTAAATATAATAAGTAAATACTTACTATTACTACTAATAAATAAATACTAATTTAGGGACCGACATATAAAAGTTCCGTCATTTTTGACGGGTTTGAGTTAGTTGACAATAAAGCTCATTCAAAAGTTCAGTTTATTCTTCACATAGTTTTAGATACATATATATAGATATCTCATAGAGATAAAGCTATATTTTTATGTGGGAAAGTAGGTATGAAAGTCTTTTTGGTTATTCATAGGGCTTATGACCTATCGTACGGCTATAAGGTATTTTAGATTTAATAAAAAATGGATGCATTTGTCCTCAGACATCACCTAGCATATATTATGTAGTATTCAAAAGTTTTTGAGATTCATTGCAATATAATGTTGGTAGCTGTTTGAAAATGAAATAATGGATATATCATTTACTCAAGTCTATAACTATATTTTTTTTGATTTCTATTCAGACTTCCTTTCATAAATTGTGCATGTCATTAATTATTTTGTTTTAATTCATTTATTATTCCAGTCTGAACTGAAAATCTGTGTACTCCCCACCCATCTATCGTATGACGCACCCTGGCCAGTGAGAAAGGTTCCATTAAGAAGCAGCCCCCATTTTGTGACGTATCATTTGGAATCCAGGACGTACTGCATTGTGACATCTATTGCAGCACCTTCACAATCATATTATAAATTTAACGGAGAAGACAAAGAGTTGGCTACAGAATCCAATAAGGGTGATAGGTGAGTTGAACTGGTTTTTTAAATTCCAATGAGTTTAAATAATACATTGTATTAAATATAATATTTCTCATCAGAAGCATGGAAGTCATGTATGTAATAGTTTGTGATGAGTAAGTATTATGCAGGAATAATAGTATTTTTTCTACAGACATGTTTTTGAATTTGACATTTTAAGGTAAATAAAATAAATTACATCCCCAATAATAATAATTTCGAATATCCATCCATAATTTCCTATTTAATAGCTGATCTCATTCTATTTTCAAAATTGGTATGATTTCAAAATTGTTATTAAATAAAATGAAAACATTGACTTTTTTAATAAAATACTTTAAATAAAATAAAATACTATTTTTTTCAGATTTCCTTATCCACTTCAAGACAGATTTTCCGTTATGCTGTTTTCTCCCGTTTCATGGGAAATTATTCCCAATACCAAAATCGAACTGGATGAATGGGAACATGTGACGTGTTTGAAGAATGTCAATCTCGCTCACGAGGGAACTAGGTATATTTGTTAAAAAACATTATAATATAGTGTTCATTTTTATTAATAATTGTGCATTTATGGCTGCTTTTGAATTGAACTTCAAATGCGAATAATGGGAGTTCTCTTTTCATGAAGGGGTTTTTTAAAACTTGTTTTTTTAAATAAATAGATTATTTTGTTAATAAATTGTGTATTGTGGTTAACCAAAGTGCCCTAAGAAGTTTAGAGAAAAATATTATAATTTAATTATTATATAAGATATACATGCATATATGTATGTATACAGATATAAACATACATATATGTACAATACACAATTATTGGAAATTGTTTGAATGGGGAATGGGCAAAATGCAGTTGGGCCATAAGTTTCTGCACTTTTAAAATCGCTTCTGCGTGAGAACCACGTGGAGGAGGGGCATGCAGGGAACAGCGTGCGGGTTTTTGGTCCTTGGAAACTTAGTTACAATGTATCGTTTTGTGGAAATAAGTTGTAATAACCTAATTCAAGCTGAATATTGGTTAAGAGATAACCAACTTCCCACGTGCTTTATGTCATATCATCAGCCATTTTCTTGATTTTCCTAGGGAGAGGCAATGATGTTGTTTCCCCTTGCTTTCCTCATCACAGTACTAAACCGGTCAGATATGTCATTTTATAGCCGCTTGTAAAAGTTTGATATCTAGTCGTACCGAAATCAATTTTCTCCTTCTAGATTCAGTAGCCTGTTGGTCTGCGGAAGATAGTTTATTTCCCTGCTACCCTCCATATCTGGCGGGCCTTCCCCTATGGATCCCCTGGAGACACGTTCTATAGGGGTTACAGGCTTCACCAAGCGTAGATTTGTGTCATAGAGTGTTTCATAACTTTTGTTCCAGATTCGAGGAATTACAGCGGCGGTGGATATTTAAAAAATGTAATAAAATCAAAATTACTTTATTTACACCCACTTTTATTATATAAAATATTTATATGTTTCGAGAAAAACATTCTCTTCTTCAGGATACCTAGTAAATTAGTATTTATAGAAAAAGAGAACATTGTTCTCAAATCATGTAGATATTTTATCTATTAAAAGTGGCATAACAAAGTAATTTTGATTTTATTTAATTAATTGCATCACCACAAAGTGAAAACCTTTTTTCAGAAGAACTGCCCTGGAAACATTTAAAAAAACATTATTTTTAAGACGTAATTTTCCCAATTGTGCTCGTTCATTGAAATAAACATTCATTATCATACAATTGCAGTTTTTAAAATTGATATGTATTTTAAAAGTGCCAAAACTTCTGGCCGCCCACCAATATAATATTATTTGTAGCTAATTTGCTTATTGTATTCTTAACTAGCAATTTACTGTATGGCAGGATGGCTGCATATCCCAAATTTTTTCATATCTTTTTCTCCCACATAAAATTTTAAATAAAATCTTAATTTACTATGGTGCTCCTATATCATTTAACATGTATAAGAAAATTGAAATTTTTTTATATTTTATTTTTATTTTTCAGAACGGGTCTAAGAGGATACATAGTTTTAGGAACGAATTATAACTACGGTGAAGATATAACTTCCAGAGGAAGGGTAAATTTTTTTACACTTTTGTATTAAATTATTGTTATTTGGAAAGTTTTATTATGATTTTACAATTAAGAAAAAAACATCAATTCAAAGGGTTTAGCTAAAAATATTTTTTTTTAATTAAGAGTTATGTTATAATTCTACAAGCAATAAAATAGTATGTATATCCATATGTATGGTATCCTTTCCTTTCGTGATCATAGACCAATTTACATAATGTAATGTAATTTTTATTATAAAAAAAAATGTTATCTTCTGAAGATAGGCCTCCATATTTGAGTAGTGATCCAGTGTTCGCTGGTTCGAGCCCCATTCTGGGCACAACTAAGCTAAGCTAATTTGAAAATAGTAAAAATATTGATGTGACACGTATTCCGTGAACTTCACATAGTTAAAATATGTCTCGTGATTCGTTGTATGTCACACAGTGCTTCGAAAGAATCAATATTTATTAAATCCAATCATTATTTATTTGCTTTATCTCAAAGTTTTCATAGAATCTTGCTTATTCGAAATTTTATTTTTTAGGACAGCATTTTATTCATTTTAAAGTCACCGGTCATTCCACAATGTAGCAGGGGCTGCCAACATTGCTATTAGTAGATAATATTTTGGACATTTATTAGTTATCATATTAATGAAAAGATGAGACTTCAAATGTAAATTAAAAAATTTTGAAACCGTGTATAAAAAATTCACGTGAAAGCACTAATTTGGGTTTTTCATCGCCAATACCCATAATAACACGACTCTATAACCAAATATATAGACATACTCTCAATATCAAGAAAACATATCTTAAAACTAAAATTGCAAGAATATTTAAATTTTTTCACTTTTGATTTGGCCCTTTATTCAGACAGTCCAGATACGATTTTCATTATTATTCAAATATTTGATCTTTTTTACACCACTTGTGGGTAGTGAACCAAGATCGCTAAATATAGAAAATAATCTAAATGATAATTTTATCTCACATTACCATGTTTGAAAGGTCAGAGTATTTTATTTTTTTCATCATTTCCAGATATTAATCTACGACGTCATTGAAGTTGTCCCGGAGCCCGGACAGCCTTTGACTAAGAATCGTTTTAAGGAAATTTATGCCAAGGAACAAAAAGGTCCAGTCACAGCCTTAGCTCAAGTATCTGGCTTTTTGGTGTCGGCTGTAGGTCAAAAGGTAAAATATATATATTACAGAGTTCAATTTTTTTGTTTTTATATATTTTTATTTATTTAAAAATAAACATTTATATCATGGCTCAGTATTGGCATTTATTTATGTCAAATTATGACCAAACTGTTGGTTGTTCTAGAAATAGCAAAGAAAATGAAAAAAATGCTTTTAAAAAAATCTTGAACTGGCTGATAAAAATTATCAAAGCGAGATGTTTGCACAGAGCGGAAAATTACGTACTTTTAGGCTATACTAGATTAGTGGTAGATTCCTGGTGCCACAGAATAAACTCCTTTTTTGTTTGCTACCAGTGGATGTATGAGAGCCCATAAGATAAAAATGTGCTTTCTGATGCCATATTTCTTCTATTCATTTCACAAATATAGTAAAAAATCTTTAGTAGCTGGCAGCCCTCATGGCTTCTCACTTGTTTAATCAACTGTTTAAAGCATTTTTGTTTGTTTAAAGCAAACAACAGGGTATTAATTTTCACATACGTCATATGGATCAGAAATTAAATGAAAAATGTACTTTATTAAATTTATTTTTCCCATATTGATAATCATTCAACATCTAACTTTCCAGATATACATATGGCAGTTGAAGGACAATGACCTTGTCGGTGTAGCATTCATAGATACTCAAGTCTACGTGCATAGAATATTGGCTGTGAAGAGTATGCTTTTGGCCGCGGATGTGTACAGATCTGTGGCGCTAATGAGGTTTCAAGAACATCACAGAACACTTTCACTGGCTGCAAGGGATATGAGGACGGTTCAAGTATGAAGAATGCTAACAATAATAGTGATCTTTTAGTGGAAATTCATTATGTCTATTTTTATTATGCCAATGCTTGGTGTACCATGGGAGTTTGACAGAGCGTCAAGTGTGCTGCTGTAGTTAAGATATTGATAAGCTCTGGGTTTATTACATTATTTTATTTTTTCACTTAATTTTGATAATTAATGTATTGTCCTGTTCACAGATATTTGATATGGAGTTCCTCATAGACAACACGAACCTAGGATTCCTGGTATCTGAATCTGAAGGCAACTTTGTTATGTTCACCTATCAACCAGAGGCCAGGGAAAGTCTCGGAGGTAATCATTGTTACGCTGCAGCATTTTCATATACATATCATCATTAATAACACATAGTTTTTTACCACCTTAAAAAATTTCAATCAAGATATTTTTTTTTTTCGAAATTCACTGATTAGCTGTATTTTTACATCACCATCATTTTCACTGTCTTGTCCTATTAGGGTCAGGGTCCAAAGACTCGATAAGGTGTTTCCATATTCTCTTGTCTTGTGCTGCTTCCATACCTGTTAATCAGTTAAGACCCGTCCTGTCTTTGTACACTTTTTTCTGTTGTTTTTCTCAGTTTGAAGAAGGGTAACCCATCGGTCACTTTCCTTCCGGGGATGCTAAGAGGAGAACTTAAACACTGTCTTAAGCTCTGATTCTTCTATCTATTTTGCTTTTCTACCTCCCATCACTAGAAAATTCCATCCCAAAGTATTTAAAATTTGTCAACTTGCTTCAGCTACCCCCCCCCTGTATACTGATCATGCAATGCTCTTGCTCTCTTCCAAGGACCATTACCTCTGCTTTGGCAGTGCTAATCTTCATCCCAACTTGAAGGAATCAGTCCACCTTTTTGTAGGTTTTCGTGTAGGTACCAGCCTCGCTATGTCATCTGCGAAGAGTAATGAATCATTTTCCTCATCTCACTGTATTCTTCAATCCTATGAATTGACTTCACAATTCTTTGACTTTGAAAATGAACTGATAAATGCCACACAATTTGCGTAAATTATTTTATTTAAAATATAAAAGCTTTGAAAAACAGTGATGTCCGAAATTGAGAGGACAGTCAAGAAACTTTGTCTCATTTGAATAATGAAGTACAACCATTAATATTTACTTTCTTTTATAATCTTGTGTACAATATAAATAATAAACATTTTCTTATTAAAACAAAACAATATGCAGCTAAAGGATAAATTAAAGAAAAGTTATAAAAAACAACACATCTTCAAAATTGAGAGGACAGTCTCTAAACATTGGAAATGCAGAATAAATTGGACCAGGATTAATTTCTTTAAATATTAATGTGTTTATCTAGTATGTAATCATAAGATTATCACTGCTATAAAGATGAGTCTATCGTTAATTTCAGGTCAGCGATTGATCAGAAAGGCTGATTACCACCTTGGTCAAAAAGTGAACTGCATGTTCCGCATCGCTTGCAGGCCCCAAGAGACGGGAGAAATGTCCACAATAGCCCAGCAGTACAGCAATGAGAAAAGACACTGCACTATGTTTGGTAGGTTTACCATTAAAATACTAAACATTTCTTTAAAATATTTTGCGTGGCGCTATGATCCATATCAGTGCGGATGATGTTGCTAGCCAATTCATCGTCTATATCAGATTGATAGTGAGTATGTTGTGAGATTATTCGCAAATTAAAACATGTTGCATATTGGAAGGCTTGGACATGTCCGTTATCGAAGTGGAGTGTCAGTAGTAAGAGAGGGAACAAGACTTGTGAACCGACTTAAATGGACTTTGAAGAGTCCGTCGGCGAAGCCTGATACTAAAACTGAACTAGGTAGAACAAAATCACAGAAAAAGCACCCTTGTCCTCCACCGGAGATGCCTCGTCCAAATGTTGGGCCTTCAAACTAGTGATGATCCAAACCATTATTGTGGCTATGATTGTGTCATTACTGGCTAAATTACAAATACTCTTGATTACCCGGGGCTAGGGATGGGTAAATGAAAAAAAAATATTGATATATATCGAATCAATATTTTAAAAAAGTATCGAAAATAATTGATATATATCGAGAAAAATATATCGATATATCGATATTTTTGATATTATTTTTTTCCAAAAATGTAACAGAAATATGGGAAAAAAGTTCTTGGCGACCAAAAAAAAAAGAAAATGTCGTCAGGAAATGTATATCGATTTTGGCGACCACAAAAATATCAACGACCAAAAAAAAAAATCGATGTATTGGAAAAAAAATATCGATATATCGATTTTGGCGACCAAAAAAATATCGGCTACCAAAAAAATAAAGGTCGCCAAAAAAAAAAAATTTTAAAAAGATACTAATTTGATGCTCGAAAAAAAATATTGATATTTGATATATCGCGAAAAAAATATTGACGATAAATATCGATGTTTTGCAAAAAAATATTGATATATCGATATTTTTTACCTATCCCTACCCGGGGCAGTAAGAAAAAGAAATCTGGAAAAAAACCCCGGAAAATCTCCCAAAAAAAAATCAGAAAGTAATTCCAAACACACAACTCCAAATTTGAAAAAATACACATTTTTTTGTTTTTGTCACTACATTTAAACCAAACAAGATAATTTATTGTTTTCCTTTTACATAGTGCAGACTTAAATATTTTCAAAATGTATTTATCTTTTTAGTCATTTGGTAAATTGAATTATAATTTATTTCAGCTACTTTAGATGGTGGTCTTGGCTACGTTCTCCCGATATCAGAGAAAGTGTACCGAAGACTTCTCATGTTGCAGAATGTGATGAATAACTACTGCTGTCACTTGGCTGGACTCAATCCCAAAGCACACAGGTTGATCATATTGTACATTATTTCATTGTAGCTGATTAATAAAAGCACTCGTGTTGGCTTTTGTTTTAATATTTAGTCGGAAATTTTTAGGGCTCTATCCTTTCTGTGAAACATAACATGAGAGCGAATTTAATGAATCTGTTTATTGGCAATAACTAACTAACTAACTAACTAACTAACTAACCATCACGCCGTTTCCCTGCAGGGGTAGGCAGAGAGGATTGAACGCCACACTCTTCTATCCTGGCACACCACTTTTGCTTCGGCCACATTCATACATCTTCTCATACACGTTCTACGATTGTTGCCGCTTTTAAAAGGGCCATCCTCAAATACTTGTAGTACCTGATCGTGCCAAGTCTTTCGCGGACGCCCTCTATTCCTGTTGCCTTCAACATTCGCCTCATATATTTTCTTAACCATCCTTTCCTCGTTCATACGTTCCACATGACCAAACCATCTCAGCACTCCTTTCTTTATTCTATTTACCACACTACAGCCAGCATTGCATGGTATCTCAACAAGATTGCAAGATCAGATTTTTTTAATAAGATGCTTAATGGAGATATCCTTCTTCTTGATGAATCTGTTGTAAGGAATTCCGGGATCCACAATGAAATGCCAGAATGTTCTTCTTTGTTTATTTAATTATGTACAGGTTACAATAATATTCCGCAGCAAGCGAATCCAAATCTGTGCTGTGTTCGAATAGGCACTCGCCTGGCATGGCGCCGCCTCTTATCACTCCTCTCAAATATCTCCCATCCCTTTCACGCATTCAGTCAGACATCATATCTAGATGTATTACAATAATTTATTTTGAAAGTTTGATAATTTTAATTTATAATTGTATGGAATACACAACTTCCGATTGAGTGTGGAACATAATTCGACAAGAGTCTTAGTTACACTTTTTTGATTATATTTTCAATAATATCGCCCAATAATTGCAATCCATTTTCTTCAACGATACACCTCCTCCATGAGCACAGGAATTATTGTTGGTTCATTGCGTGAAGTATGACGGGTTGACACTATCCTGCTGGAACTCTTTCAGATCCTAATAGAAGCCACAAAAAATCCATTAAAGTGTTGCGAAATCCTTTGCGTAGCATTCCACGAATAATAATTGTAATGTGTTTACATGACAACATTGGGACAATTTTGAAACTAAAAAAACTAACCCATAAAAACCAAGTTTTTATTATACTCCCTTTCTCATTGAATCAGGTTTCGTGTCTATACACGCGTCGGGCTAATTACTCATTTGTATTGATTGCAATTTAAAAAAACCATTAAAATTTTGAAAAATCCAAAATTATACTTTTTTTTTAAATTTAATGGCTTGTCACCCAGTAAAAGGATGTTATTGCCAAAAACTAGTCAATAGGTCATCGACATAAACATTACAGCTCAATGCAATTACTCTCTAAAAATCATAGTAACACTTTCAATACTTCCCGTCGGCAGTCTGTAAGCAAGAGCTGGATATTTGTAGGGAAAGGGACATTAAGATCTGCAAGATCCTGGAGTAGGGACTGAGTACCGACATTTAAAATGCAATTGAAAAACAAGTGGTTCAGATCCTCCTCCTCTTGTCCACACTCACAGATTGAGGAGTTAAGAACATGAATTTTTGCTTTGAATTTTGAAAATTATACTATATTTATTAAAAAATTTTAAATAAAAATTTGTTAGATCATTTTTAACGTCGCCACGAGTCTGCTTGCAAAGTTTCAGCTCGATTGGATCACAGGAAAAGGGTTAAAAATCGATTCAAAGTTTATTCATCAGACAAGCAAGCAAGCAAGCAGACGCTACGAGTTAAAAGAAATGGAGTAAAAATTTACATTGACCCCTCTTACTAGACAGTTCTTATTTGTACATATAACGTATACATGTATTATCCCATATATCATAAAATATAGAACTAAATAAGTAGTGAAATAAAAAAATAAAAAATTTCTCAATTATTTTCTTTAATTTTCAAAATTTATATTTTCAGAACATACAAATCATCCAAGAAATTGCCCGGTGGGCCTGCGAGAGGAATATTGGATGGAGATCTTGTTAGTCAGTTCCTTTACCTGCCACAGAGTGATAAGAGTGAAGTAAGTTAATTATGAACTTTGGTTGTACCTAATCGTTAACAGATTTTTTCAAAATATGTCTACTGATTATTCGAATTCATTCAAATTCATGCCGCAAACAATCCAAACATCATACCGATTCTTATTGACTGTATCTCCCTGCTGAGGCTTGAAATGACGTGATGTTACCATGTATCACTGTGTTGTAATATAAGCAAATATATATAACCATGAAATGTGGCAGGTCATTGTGCACTACCTAGGTCATTTCTGGTGACAGACGCATTGTCACAGAACAAATGAAGCTTCTTCTTTTTATTTATCTTCCATCTATTGGGTAGTCTTCGTGTTGGTTCTCTGTCTCGTTGTCAAATTAATCTAGACAAATAATTTAACCAATGTAATCAAAATTGGCAATGATAGATGTCCCCCTAAGCCTAAGTAGTTCACTGTGTATGTAAAAGTATCTTAGAGTGGTCTACCGGCCTCTAGAGAATATCTTAATTGTAGTCTCTAAGGTAACGATGCCATGCAAAAGAATCTAAAATGTGTTAAAAATAACTTATTACAGGAATTCACAACTTTATTATTTAATATCAAAAATTTCGTCATAAATAGAGTACTATCTCATTTAAGTTCTTCTTTTTACAGATTGCTAAAAAAATTGGTACAAAAGAAGAAGAAATATTTGCAGACCTTGTCGAGATTGACAGACTGACTGCACACTTCTAAAATTGTGCTGTTTATACCATTTAAAATTATGATTCTGAAATAAATAGATTTACAATTTAATTTTAAAAAAATTTTCATTTTTCGCCATTGTTTGTATTACATATAAGCAGCATATTCAACTTGTTATATATATGTATTATACAGAAGAAGGAAAAAGGTGAATTCAAATACATTATATTGTCTAATTGCAATACCCATGCACAAGCCATTTGCAACAATATTTAAGATAGAAAAAACTGCTTGCTATTTTTATTATCATCATTATGTGACTGCAATCCATGATCTTTGCCTTCTTATTTTAAACAAGTTATGTGTAGGTGTTCACTTATAAATAAAAACAGTTTAATTTTTTTCACTACTTTTGAGTATGTACATAAGTATATGTTTCAGAAACATCCGTTTCCTTCTTCAGGTGAAGTTGACTGAAATATGTGGGAGTGTGCGTCTGGTAGATGGGTTGTGGAAAAAGTATTAGAAAAAAAACAAAATAGTGTTTTCATCTATAATTATGCAAGTGTCATTACCATCACATTGATTCTAATTTTTTTTAGAAAATTACGATGTACACAAATGTAATACATAATATTGTATACGATTGTTTTTAATATGTGTATTTATGTTAACTATTAATTTATTGTACATACATAAAATACATTATCAAATACATTATCAAATTTAGTCATCAATTTTATTCATCAATTTTAGTCAACAATTTTAGTTTGTTGTTTACACAGATATTAACTTCTTATTTAAGAAGAATGTTCCAAATTTATTTATAATAAATTGAACATAATTGGAGATAGCAGAACCACCGACGACTTTGGAATAATGTGGTGAATTTGACAAGAGAGGGCAAAAATAAACATAAAGTTGTGAAGGAAAGAAAGCATCCAATAAAGTCTGCAATCTAAAATTTATGAGTGTAATTACTGGATACACACCGTAGGGAATCATGCAAAAAAAATTATCTAAAATTCACTATTTCACTCTAGAATCTATGATTGCACGTAAGGCTTATAGGCTGCAGTGAGTAAGACAATTATTAAATTTAAATAATAATTTTAATAGGATGGATGCATCCGCTTTGCCTGAATCAGTTCTTTTTGGTTTGGCTTTGTTTGTTGTTTGCCAGTGCAACTTTTATATCATTTGCTGCTTATAATTTAGATATTTTGTCTTCATAGTAAGTAGTATAGAAAAAGTCGTCACTCATGGGTGGCTGCGAATGGAATCAGCACTCCTAGAGCCATCTTTGCAACATCAGGATGGGACTGTGCCATTTTAATCTAAAAATCACAACACGTTTCACGGAAAACACGTTTTGCACCATATCATTTATCAAATCAATTAACTGTTTCTGAATTGAACTGTCCTCCGAAGGCAGATCACTAATGGAGAGTACAGATGGGTTATTGATAAAACGGTGGTTCTTTCAAATTTCCCATAGGATAATAGTGAGAAATTCCTACGCTAAGAATGAATACATGCTGTTTCATCACCTCAAGGATATCTCCTTCAAGCTCATTTTCATTAATATATGTGTTCAGCTGTGAAAATGGAGCAAAATTCTTACTCTCTAACTTCATAAATCATAGTTCGAGCTTTATTTTGAAAGCTGTAAAGTTTTCGTGATAATGGAGCACTGTGGTATCTTTTCCTTGCAGCGCCGGGTTGATGTAATTCACAGATTTAAATATGTCTGTGAAAAATGACAGGGAAAAGAGAACGGACATTGGAGAATTTTGCGCGTGCCTGGTTTTGTATCTTTCAAAAGGTGCTAAATTTCTTTATGTAGTATGAAGACTCTCTTTAAAACTTTCCCTTTGGAAAGCCACCTCTTTTGTGTGTGCAACAAGGATGTTTCTAATTCGGAATCCCTTTCCTTGCATAACTCGGAAACAAATGAAAGTTTATGTGAGTTTGTTTGCTTTTGTGTTTTAGTATACATATTGCCAGTTTAAACTAATACCCTGATTCCGATATCTGTGTCTAAAAATTGACAAAAAAGTATGTGTTTTTAATTGAAAATTAAGAACAATTTACGACGCTTTCTAATAACGAGCGCCTTCCATCAAAGTTTTCACCATTCATCTATCTTTATTTATTAGTCTTCCAGTCATGCATGCCAAGTTGCTTCTACTATCTCATTCTAAGGTTGGAAAACATTGTAAGTACGTACATATATGTTTTTCTTTAATAAACTAAAGGTAGGTACCTTATTTAGGCATTACTCATTTCTGCTGGTTGGAGGGATTAAACCAATAGTGATAAATAATTAGACCATTTATGATGAGCAGTCTACATGTTTTAATTGTACATATTGAAAAATTACAACAGTGGGTTTGGTTTTATTCTGAATTACATTTGGGATAAAACTGCTGATGGTCAGATGAAGTTATTGCTGATTTCGTCCATGGTCTTGTGGTCCAGATCACTGACTTCAATGTATAGCGGCATCCCAAGCTCTGGACAAGCCTTAATCCAGAATGCTTTCATCTTCCCGTTAGTGTCAATGCATTCGTTGGCACATTTTAGTAGCGACATTTCCTGTAAAATATATTTTTGTTAATTGTTATGTTGTTTGAATTTTACTGCAATTTTACTCTGACTTTTAGCAGGGAATATGTTTTTGTAAAGGATTCCTGAATATAATGTGGGTGGGTGTGTAATAATATGATGGCACAAGGCAAAACTCAAGGCTCACTGCATTTTTTCATTTTTGAGATTTAAATGCCAATTTATTCAACAGAGAAAGTGCTCATGAGTGGTGGTATCATTAAAACTAGCCAAATCGATTTCGCTGCTTCATAAATGAAGGGAGAAGAAAGGCTACATAAAAATCAGCTCATAAATGGCATCCACAGAACTAGCTTAGGTATCCGTGCTTTCACGGTGGCTGGACTAAAGTTATGGAGTAAACTACCAAACAAACAGACAGCTTACCACATTTAAAAAACATCTAAAGGCGATCTTATTCAGATAAAAATACAATAACTTAAATTGGGTATCAGGTTTGGGATAATTTCTAAAATAATGTTTAAAATATTAAGAGGGCTCGTACCTGGAAGCAATAATCACAGGTGATTATACACTTGTCCATTGGCTCCATCGGTGAAGGAATCACCATGCTGTGGGTAGAATTATGCAAACATGCTAACGTCAACATCGTCATGAAGGCAACTGTAACAGATTAATGTACATATTTTTTATCATAATCAACAAATTATATGTTGTATTGGAGGATAGGAGGAGGGCTATTAGAAGGTAATGATTAAAACAGAGTATTAAAGAACCTGAATAAACAAATGGTAGCAAATTTTTCCATATGGGATTTAATTGTATTTAATATTTTAATCATTTCGTTGTGTTAAAATATATTTTATAAATATCTAACTACATTTTTTAATGAAAACACATTATTATTGTGATTTTTTTAGCATAGTTTTTTGACAAACAAATTAAATTAGAATAACGAATATATGTCATGTGTGGGGCATAAAAGCAAAGGCATCAATATCCAAAAAAATAAAAATAATGTTTTGAATGCACCCACCGTAAAATGTACTGAATTCTAGATTTTATGTATCTGTATTATTTTATATATCCCTTCCAAAATCATGTTTCCTGTAAATGTATAGGCTATGTTTCATATGAAATCTCAAATTCAGTACATAATAAATTAATAATCCTCGAAGACTGTATTCATTTTTTTTGTTGATATTGCTGCCTTTGCTTTTATACCCCACATGTGTAAAATAGCACATCATCTATATATTTGATAGTCAGCCTTTAAAAGATTTTGATCACTTTGCTGCAAAGATGCAACTCCATTTCAACAAAATGGCTTTATTGTTGGCTTCGAGAGTGTGAAATGATTGATATTGATGATATTGGCGGAGAGTCGAAAGAAAAGAGCCTAATGGCATCAATTGATTGATATTGGCCCTTCTTCTCCATTTGTATGTCATATAGCATCATCTTGGTGGAAGTAGGTCTTCCTTTTTATCCATATTTTCCAGCTCTGACCATAAAATGTTGGTCAAATGTCTTTATCACACTCCATTGACCGAAACAGCCTTTCCAGCATTTTTGCGAAGTGTATTTGTGGTAGAATGTGAATTTTCACAACAATTTTCAGCTGCATGCATTCTGTGCTTAAGCAGTGCTTTATTATCAATTCTAACTACAAAGGTATAGATGACGGCTATCAATTAAAATCTCTAAATTGTTAGACAAATGAAAAATCCTCTTGTTTTTGAAATTTATTGCAAATAGAATTGTGTTAGCTTTGAATTGGAAATAATAGATGTCTCTAAAGCAAAGCATTTAGTTTTATTATGAAAATAATAAAAATATCAATTGGCACCTACCTACATATTTAATCTCAAACATTTTTTAATAGTGAATTGAATTCCCAATGAAATTATAGATAGGTATTGATTTATTTTCATTAATTTTTTTATGACAGAACATACCTACAGACTACAATTTTACAGATTGCAATTTTCATCGAAACAATTATAATTCTTTAACCCAGACCATCACCAAATGTTTAGTGGCGATTTAAATTTGAATTTAAAGATTTAAATTTCATAGTTTTATGTTAATATAGTGGTGTCAAAACATCGGAGGAGTTTGATTCGATTTTGAATAAAAAATATTATTTACGCTTTGGGTGAAATGTCCATAGTTACAGAGATAAGCGACATCAAAGATTGCATTTTTTTCAATATTTCTGACTTATTTATTATGAAATGTTAGACTATCGTAAAAGAAATTTATATTGCATATTAAAAATTCATTTTTGTTATTTGTCTTGCATTGAAGCGAATATATTTTTAATATTCAATATAGATAAATTACTTTCCTGGTAGTCTAACATTTTTTAAAAAATCAGGCATACTATATTAATTATTAGTATTATCCATGATTTTTCACAGATAATACCAATAATTATTTACGGACTGGCAGACAGTGAAATTATTATATTCAGATTACGAGACATCTTGTACCTATCTAAGCTAGTTAAAATATTTTGTTAGTTTTCTTACCCAATTTCCCAACCATTTTGAGGTTTATATTTTGGTTTAGTTCTTCATCAATATTCTATAGAACACTTATTGGTTTTGCACAATTCAAATTTGTATGTTTATTGACAAAAAAATTGTATTAAATGAACAATGATTTTCTAAAAAAATAATAGCCACATTACACTTTTTTGCAATTCCAGGTAGGTACCTATTGGTAAAAAACATAGAAGTATAATAAATTTATAGTACGTCTATGGTAAAAAATAAAGAATGTTCTTAAATATTTTATTCGCGTAGGAACGACTAGTTAGTTTTTTTTTTACTTATTAATGATTATTTTTACTAAGGAAAACTAATTTAATTATTATATGAGGTGGAGACATGGAAACTAAACCTAAAATTAATCTGCTAAGCTGAGGCCTTTGAGATGTAGCTCTGTCGACGCATATTGAAAGTTTCCAGGGGGGACATTGAAGAAGGACGAATGTTGAAGTCTCCGAGAAGTGCTGCGAACCATCAATATAAGCCTGCTTGAGTATCTCGGACATATTATGAGGGGACCAAAGTATAGTCTAAACAAACTCATCATCCAGGAGAAAATAAGTGGTAAAAGAAGTGTAGGAAGACACTGCATCTCAAGGCTGCGTAACTTGAGGGACTGGTACCAGCGTAACTCGACTGAGTTGTTTCGTGCGGCAGTGAACAGAGCTGTGATCGCTGATCTTCGATAAGAAATGGCACTCTAAGAAGAAGCGTTAAATAGATAGGCAATATTCCGCAATATCCGGCAATATATATATGGGACGTGGCTCTGGGAGGCAAATGAAAATACTGGAAATTAATTAAGTTTAATTTATTTAACAATTTAATTAAATAAAGTCCTGGACAATTTTATGTTGCCATATGTCTTCCGAATATTTCACACACTTTTTATAAAATTATTCCTTAATTAGCACTAATTAACGCGATATCTATTTCACTAATTAACGCTATCGTTTAGATCACTTATGCTAAATTCCGCTCAATGTACGCACATAGAAACTACCTGCCCCGGTTTCTTCCTTTATTCCGCTAATATCACAAATCACTGATCACTCTGTTTCACGCTACGGATGTCGCACTGGTCGTCACAAACTGAATTGCCCGGGCCTGCGCCGCGTGACTCATTTAATAGCTCAATTCCCTAGAATGGTTTATTCTAGAGGTAACGAGAAACCCGTAGAAAGTTCCAGATGATTCTACGTAATCTTTTACTGTGAGATGGAATTTTGTAGAATTCTCTGGAGTGATAACGCCGTTACGGATTTAACCTGGATTGGGTTGACCCTGGATTGCGTGCGTAACAGTTTGCGGTTCCGGCTGACTGACCGCCATTGTGTGACGTCGTTGTTATCAGTATTTAGTAGGTATGCAGTCTCGCTACAATGTTATTTAACTGACTAAAGTAAAACTAATTGGTAACGAAAATGCGAGACGGACTTTCACGGACACTCCCAAATATTTTCTAACCTTAAACTGTCTAATTTTCTACAGCTTCGCTAGCTAATTTCTCCTACACCAGTCACAAATGTTGATCCAATATCAGACGTGAGCTTAAAACATTACACCCTTCATAAATTCGGTTCTAGTGGTTAGATTTTTTAAAATTATACCGCTTTGTTCTTCATCTATAATAGAATTCAGAAAATAACAAAATAAAAATTATAATTTTCATGAAGTATTTTGAAAACTGCATATGAGCGAATCGCACAAGAAAAAAATATTCTAAGAAACAAAAACGTTTTCATGTCTACAAAAGAACGAGACCAATAATGTACCTGGAAAAAAGTTCTTTTCAATTTAATATATCGTGCACGATATTGAAAAATCAAGGCAAGTAATTTTTTGTATTAAAATTCTGATAATAAATTTTAAAAAAACATGTAAAAATTCCTAAAGGTTTAGGGACTTGTAAGAAAACAATGTTATTATTTATATTTTTCAGAAAAACAACTGCTGATTGCAATCAAATGAATAATTATCTTTGCAATAATGTCTGTCACCGACGCTACAATATGGCGTAAATGATGAGCTACAAAAAGATTATATTGAGGTTTAAAAGAAGGGTTTAGATTTTTCTTGGCTTGACGTTATATTGGCTGCGGAACCTTAGAAAGTGGTTCAATTCAATGTCCGAAATGTAGATACCTATAATGTACCCAAAAATCACGTTTTTTGAAATGAAGAAGAAAGTTGATAAACGGTGTCTCATAATTAGTAGCAAAAACTTTACAGGCCGATACCTTGATAATGAGTTGAAAATGTTCAAGAAACTATGACCTAATTAATATCAATAGTTATGGAGATATTATTTTTTCGCAAAGTTTTTTCAAAAAGTTCAAATTTCAAAATTCATTTGCCATAATACAACTAAAATAAAATAATAAAAACCTTGTGAAATTTTTTTTTTCAATTTTGCAAGGTTTTTATCATTTTATTCGACTTGTATTACAGCGAATGAATTTTTCATAATCGGTATAAATTACTGTAATGATAGTTCAACTTTTTGTAAAAAATAAGTCAGAAATGTTGAAAAAAATGCTAACTTTCATATTGCATATCTCCATAACGACTGATTTTAGGTCAAGGTTGCTTCAACATCCACCTGTAAAGTTTTTGCTACTAGCTATGATACACCCTGTAAAAACAAATTTATTTTGACAACTCGATACTAAGATTAATTCTTCGTCGATAGATGAGATCTTCTTTTATCATTCTAGCATTTTTTTGATTCCTCGCTTATGAAAACTCGTAGGCTTTGATGCTAAATACGCCGCTAGGGACGTTATTATTTCACAAACGCTATTAAAATTTCTTCCATCTAAATAATGCTGCTAAAAATCTAATTAAGTGATAATTAGATGAAGCTAGATCGGGACTATACGGAGAGTGATCCAAAAGATTTCATCCTAATGTGTTAATCTAATTTCGCGTAATTTTTCGTACGCGTGCCATTTTGTTTCTTAATTAAATTATTAATCTTTGAACGTTGGCCTATGAGAACCGGTCTTTTCAGTTCATTCTTGAATTGACATGTCTGGATTGACCTCAATTTCTGCATCGATTTGAGCTTCACTGACAATTTTAGGTGTTCCACTTCGAGGTTTGGCTTTTTTACTAAAATCGACCGATTTAAATTTCGTAAACCTTTTTATGCATTAATGAACATGTAGACGGTCCCAACGTATACTGTCGAATCTGCAAAAAATCGATTTCTGTTTTAATGTTTTAAATCATTCGATTTACTCTATATTTTCGGATAATCATAAAAAAATGGTTAACTTTTCCTTTAGTGCATGCTTTGTTTGACACGAAAATTATTTTTTTACTTCCTTTCTTTTAACTCGTGGCGTCTGTGCTTGCTTGTTTCCTTGACGAAAAAACTTTGGATCGATTTTTAACCCTTTTCCCGTGATCCAATCGAGCTGAAACTTTGCAAGTAGACTCGTGGCGACGATCAAGAAGATCTATCAAATTTTCGTTAAAAAATATTTATAATTATAGTATAATTTTGGATTTTTCGAAATTTTAATGGTTTTTTCAAATTGGAATCATTACAAAAGTTTAATTACTAGCAACGGCGGCCTGATAACGTCACGGAATATTTAAAATTTGAATTACTCCGTCGGTGGGTATAACAGGTACTTCACTACGAATTTCGAAAATTTATTATTGGTTCACAGATGACAGCACACTTCGGTTTTTGGGAAGAAATCAAATAATAAAGAAATATTTGAGATTATATAAGAGATTTTTGACATAGATATTTGTCTAGACATGTTTCATTTTCAGTCAATCAATTATTTAATTACATTATGGTAAACTTAATTTACAAAGAAAGGGAGTAAAATAAAAACTTGGTTTTTGTGGGTTAGTTTTTTTTTTTAAACTTTGTTCGAAGATATAGAGTAAATTGAATGTTTGACGAGTGTAAAACGGAAAAATTATTTTTGCAGATTCCGGCGATATACTTTAAACTGTACAAATATTTCTGAATGCTGTGATTGCCGAATTTTTTTCACAAAACAAATAGTGTAGTGTAGTGTAAAAATAGTTTTTTAAGATAAAATATTTCTATTGTAAATGTGCTTTTTTGTTGTATAGTTTAATGCACGGAATATGTTTGTGGAGAACAGTCCAAAAATCTTTCTTTTCCAATATCTCATGTAAATTGAAGCATTTTATTGGAGGTACCGAGGTGTAAATTTTCTTTGAAATGTGCAGATGCGATCTTTTGTTCAGAAAGAACATTTTTCGAAACAGTAAACAGACAAGTGTATTGTCAGAAATTTTAAAACTGGTAGAAATATAAATTTAGCTGGTAATACGGTCGCTGAGGAGCACATGTGGAAAATCTGTGTTTGATAGAGTGAGAAATGAACTAATTAGAAGTTATGTAATGTTGGCAATAGAGTAGTAGATAGAATAAAGAAAGGATCCCCGGAGTGGTTTGGTCACATGGAATGTGTGATCGAGGAGAGGATGGAAAATAAAATATATGATGCGAATATTAAAGGCAGCAGGAACAGAGGGCGTCCGCGAAAGATATGGCATAATCAGATAGGCCAAATGTTGGAAGACAGCCTTGTTTAAGGCTTCAATAATAATCAAAGAGCGTGCATAAGAAGATGTATGAATCTGGTGGAAGATAAATTGGTGTGCCAGGATAGAAGAGTGTGATGTTCTATCTTTTCTTCTTACGCCGGGGGGGAATCGGCGATATGATTATTAGTTATTTATTCAAATGAACAATAATTTTTCTGTTACGAGTATTATGTTGAAAGGGTATCGTGTTTCAAAATTAAAATGTCAAATTATTTTTCGCGACGTTGAAAAACGTTGGTTGGAAAATTGTCCTAAGTTAATAATTTTTTTAATCATTTATAATTTTAAAGCTGTTAATTTGTAGTGGGATTACATTTGAATGATTTAATTAAAATACCTTTTAATTATTTTCCACTATTTAATATAATTTTGAACGTACTGGTTTCAGCCTACCACGGCCATTTTCAGACTGGAACATTATTCTTTTAAGCTAGGCCTTTAATACAACTTCACAACTACATAAACATTATATAGACTCACTGTTAAACACCCTTGTACTGAAATTGTATAAATGATAGACAATATTACAATAAATAGTGGAAAAAGATTCTTTAAATTCTGAAAAAATACTCAAAAATAAAAGCTGTAAGTCTAAAACGATAATTAATTTTTTTTCTCAGACCTCCGGTATCGAGGTATGGGCCTTAACGCTGGTAGAAGAAAATATGCCCTAAATCTAGAAGGGTAAGGCACTCAGAAATTTTTTAAAACTACACAGTGGGTAGTGGAGAATTGTGAGGAACCATGAACTGCAAGTTTTGTACGACGAAACAGATGCCATGTCTGCACTAAAGATCGCTCCATTATGTTGGAACGGAAATGTCCAAAGAATATCTCCAAGTTACTCATATATGGCACTGCACTAGCAACCTAAGAGACACACCACGAAAAGGGTGGGGCGACTATATACAGAAAAATGTGAAGAAACTTTATGTACAAGATTGGAGGACTGACTACCTCTGAAGATAGTCGGTAGTGGCAAAAAGGCAAAGATATTTAGTGTAACGCACTCATGTGACGATGATGATGGTGATGGTTGATCTGATAGAGGATCCTGTTTAGATAAAGCGACCCCTAAATGACGTTCTACACACTAGTCTTAAAAAATGTTGTCCATGCGACTAATATCCCCATCCCCAATAATATTCATTTCAAATGTCCATCCGTAACCGTAACTAAAATCCAGTAGCTGAACTCATTTTGTTTTCAAAATTAGTATGATTTCAAATAGTACACATAAAGGTTTACATTTAAGATTGATTTCCCAATTACACTTTTTGTTTTGATTAATTAATATACAGGGTTATTTGGAAAATATTAATAACCTCGCAGGACAACATTCCTGCCTTGATTATGAGTCGAATATATTCAAGCTATCATGACCTAACATCAATAGTTATGGAGATATGCGACATCAAAGTTTGCATTTTTTTTTCAATATTTCTGACTTAGTTTTTGTAAAACGTTGAAACATTGAATGAATTTTTCGTAATCTATATAAGTTACTGTAATGATGGTCTAACGTTTTACAAAAATAAGTCAGAAATATTGGAAAAAAATGCAAACTTTGATGTCGCATATCTCCATAATTATTGATTATGATAGCTTGAATATTTTCGGTTCATAATCAAGGCAAGAATATAGTCCTGCGAGGTTATTAATGTTTTCCAAATAACCCTGTATAACTAATAATTAATAATTATTATAGTAAAAAAGTGAAGTTGAAATTCAAAAATTAAAGGTCTATCGTAATATATACGGGTTATAGCTAGTATAATAATAAATAAGTATTAGAAGAGAGAGATAGCAAAAGAACTTTGTTTAAAGAAAAATATTAAGATAAAGTTATAAATTATTTTTATAAATCACTTTCACGGCGAAATTGTCAAACTGATCGGATGAAATTGAACACGAATTTTAGCAATACTGTATTTACAACAGATTTCCAATTTTCTATGGAAGGTGTTACTAAAGTGGGAACTGAAAACCGAATACCCATTACGGCCCCCATGTCTCCCCTTTTATAGGCAGGGAACACGCCATGGACCGATGGGTACAGGGTGGGTGAAATCCCTGCGTATTAGAAACTTGTTGCTCATAGATAAAAATGTATATGTAAATGTGGAAAAAATCTTCATGTTCATTTCTAGAATAGGATCGCAAAGGACCGACTTATTGATTTCATTATAATATAGAATATGTATATTTATCGAGTAGGTGCTTTAGTAAATTCGCGTCACGATGAATAATTGTTGTAATAAGAAGGTAATAAAAAAGTGGATTACGCTTACTGATATTATAATCTAAGATAAATTGTTTTGACTTAGACATCACATACTCTGTATCTGTTATTTTATCCAAATTACTATATTATGTTACTGTTCCTTTAGTTTATTTTTAAGATGTTATAAATTAGGTATTAATTAGTTTATAAAATAATGTGTAGATATATATACTGATGTTATAATCTAAGATAAATTGTTTTGACTTGGACGCCACATACTTTGTATGTGTTCTTTTATCCAAATTTCCTTTTTAAGACGTTATAAATTGGGTATTAATTAGTTTAAAAAATAATGCATAGATGTATCAGCAGGCAAACATATAGAAGAAGAAAAAAAAAAAAAAAAAAAAAAAAAAGGATATTATTCAAAATGTACTTTTTGTTAACCTATTTTGTATAAAATGTAAAATGTGTTTTGTATCAAATGTACTTGCATATAAGTAAGTTACAATTGTAAACTTTGCCTGTCTCAACACAGAGCTCTCTAGTGAGACAGGCATAGTAAAATCAAACCTTAACAACGTATATAAGTAAAGCAATGAAATAAATGAAACTTTTCTAAATTCTCAAACCACATCATGGATAACAATAATTATTTTCATTAATTTACTTTTAAACTTCTCTACCTCATCGCACGTATAGGTAATAAAATGAATAGTTTTGAAAGTTTAGAAATGAAAAGAGATTTAAACTTGGGTATAACTTTGCCTAAAAATTTTACTTTTTTTTCTTCACCTCTTCTCTCAATATTTCCGTCACAACTACCTTTACACCAGTAAATCCAGCTCATTTGTTCAGTATTTAGATACAATTCGAGTTTGTGTATTTGGGAAGTATGTTTAGTAGAGACGGCAAGGCTGAGAATGATATCGAAAGGAGAGTAACTGTGGGAAACAAAGTTAATGGTACACTAAATGCAATTATTTATTTATTTAATGTTTATTTATTTAATGTTTATGGAAGACCAACAGCACAAAAAAAAGCATAGAAAACATTGATACAATATAGATGGCCAATTACAGGTCTCCACATTTAGAATATTTTATGGCCAATAAGAATCTGTCAAAGGAAGCAAGACTAGCGGCACATAGTGGCGTTCTAGTGCCAACCCTTATGTATGGAAGTGAAGCCTGGAATTGGCAAAAGAGGAATGAAAGTAGACTGAATGCGGTGGAAATGCGGTCACTAAGACGCTTGTGTGGAAAATCTTTGGTCGATAGAGTGAGGAATGAACAAATTAGAAGTGAATGCAATGCTGGCTGCAATGTGGTAGATAGAATAAAGAAAGGAGTGTTGAGATGGTTTGGTCATGTGGAATGTATGAACGAGGAAAGAATGGTTAAGAAAATATATGAGGCGAATGTTGAAGGCAACAGGAATAGAGGGCGTCCGCGAAAGATCTGGCACGATCAGGTACTACAAGTATTTGAGGATGGCCCTGTTAAAAGCCGCAACAACCTTAGAACGTGTATGAGAAGATGTATGAATGTGGCCAAAGCAAAAGTGGTGTGCCAGGATAGAAGAGTGTGGCGTTCAATCCTCTCTGCCTACCCCTGCAGCGAAACGGCGTGATGGTTAGTTAGTTAGTTAAAATAAATGTAATATTATATCACATTTTTCACCAAATTTAATGATCGTCTAACAAGATATTTTGTGGGTCTAGCTTTTAGTGTGAATTTATTGTGAAATTAAAAGTTGTTAAATGAAGATTTTGAAATGAAAAAAGTCCAATCAAAAATCGGTAAAAATAACGGAATGACCGTCCCTTCCTTATATATTTAATATTTTGCTCGCAGAAGCGGTGCAGATAAATCTCTCATTGAACAACCCTCCGACTATTTCTGGCTTAGTATTTCTGGCTTACTCCGGTGGTCGTGATTGATGTCGACAGTCCTTCTAATTACGAGGGTTCGGGTGGCCGGTGGAAAGGGGGTGGGACCCTAATCCGTCTATGCCTCCATGCAAATTTACAGTTTCGTACCATTTTCCCTGTGACCGTGAATTGAAGACGTACGGACACATGCAAACACACTTTCGCCTTCATTACTAAGACAGATGTCTGATTGTAAGGGTGGATGCATACCGGCGAGATTTCGCTCTCGCGTATGTATCATTATTATTTTATTCTGTGGACAGAATGTGTACAAAAACAACTATTTGCGTAATCGAGATCGTGCATCATTCCTTCTTCTTCTTTATCATCTTTGTTTAGACCTCTTGAGAGTTGGACTGCCAGCCCCTCCATCTTTTAGGTGGTCGCCCTGGAGGTTGTTTCCCTGGGTCTCTTGCTACTTTTGCGGCTCTGGAGTCTATCATTTTGCTAAGATGATCGTTTCAGAACCTTCTTCTCTGTCGTCCTCATCTTACAACGTCCTCGACTTCACTATTTTTCGGATCTCTGTGTTGCGAATCTGATCTCGGGCGGTTTTGCCAGCGATAGTTCTTAATATTTTCATCTCGCTGATTCGAAGGAGGTTTTTGGTTCGGTCAGTGTCGGCTCTGGACTTGATTTCCATTTTCCCAAAATACAGAATGGGTGTAATGAATAGGTACACCATAACGTATAGTGTGCAACTTTAAACGAACTGAGCTATCATTCCAATGTACTTAATGACAACGTGAGAAGCATGAGACAGAAGATTGCTTCCATACCTCATTAATTGCATGGTAAATGGAGATATCCATCAACTAAAATAATCATAAACTTTTGGAGATTCAATGATATGCACTATATATTTTATTTATTTAAAAAAATGACAGCTGAAAAAAGGGATACTTTGATACATTCTAGCAAAGATGATTATCAGAGGTTATATCTTTTGCATTCCACACAAAATAAACAATTTATTTTGTGTGGAATGCAAATATTACAAAAGGCATGTTTGTGAACATATAGGCTTATGGATTTCCCGTTTACCCAATCACGAAAGCGGAATTAGTAGTACTAAAAGCGAAACGTCATGGGTTCGATGCTCAAGCCATTTCTCTCCTCCTTCATTCCTTCTTCGACATTTAAATCATTGACATGCGTTTAGCTTTAGAATCTTTAAAATATTAAATTAAAATTGCATCTTGTAAATCTTAAATAATCGTCAAACTGGTGTATATATCAACCATGAGTATTTATTCTTGCCACCTCATGCCTTTCTTACTTTCTTGTTACACGTTACACTACACCTACATGTAAGTGTTGAATGCGATGTAAACATTGAATACCGATTGTAATGTCGGTATTTTTCTCCTTCTTATAATGGTTGAAGGTCACTAGGACCTGTTTGTGCATAGTTTATCACTTCTTGTGATATGCCAACCATCTCACATTCTTCTTCCCTCTGGTTTCTCATCTAAAGCAAGGTGTGGTAGTCTTTGGGATTCCATTCTTCCCACGTGGTCTCTCTAATACCTTCTACTTTGTCTCCCCCATCTGACAACATCTTAGATATCACACATTTTTCTGATCGTTCTATACTTCTCCACACTCTTCAAATTGGCGACCATCACCATCAACTCGACTCTTCGAAGCCTCTTAGTTGTTTGTGGTTGAACTTATTTATATGTAGTATTTGTAAATAAAATGATTTGTTTGTACATTGCCTTCTTCCAGACGAATTTTGAGAAAAGTCCTATTCCTCTACACGAATCCTATGATAGAAGTGAAAAGATATTTTTATTTATATTATTGTGTAATTCTTTACAAAATATATTTGCTTATTCATGGATATTTATGACGGAAAATAAATGTACTTTTTATCTTGTTTCGATAGTGCCAGTTATCTGTGTGTAGTACATATTTACATGAAAATGACATCAACTATACAATCGATCTGCAATGAGATATGTGTTTAATACTAGAGGGTAACCCCCGATGGAATGTCCCTGTTGAAGAATCTCTCCATATGACGTGTCGTGCATCGATGACTTCATTTGGAGTATTGGGCAAACGATTGAAAAATGAAATCTGAAAGCTTAATCTATGTCAAGATGTATTATAGATGTCTCATAGAGACGAAATTATATTTTTTTTGGGAAAGTAGGTCTGGAAGTGATTGGGTTTTCAAAGGGCTTACGGCCGATCGTACGGCTGGCTTAAGTAATCACTACAAAACTATGAACATTTAAAATATATCTTGATTAATGATATCCCCCTGGGATAAAATCCAGTATCGTATTCGTTGAAAAATTTGAACGAACTTTTTTGAGTATTCTTAGTCTATGTATTAAAAATCATCATCACTCTTGGCTCAACGACCCCTGGTGGGTCTTGACCTTCTCAAGAGTCTTCCTCCACTCATCTCGGTCATATGCCAGCTCTCTCCAGTTCAGAATCTCCAAGGCAGATAGATATGACGCTCCTTTTGTCTTAATTTTGGCCTTCCTAAGCTCCTTTGCCCTATTGGTCTTGAGTTCAGCAGGGACTTTGATGCTTGATGCTTGGTCATTCTCTCCACATGACCCAGCTACCGAAGTCTTCCCAGTTTTATAAATTTTGTGATGTTTAGTTCCTTAAACAGAATATAGAGCTCATTGTTGTAATGTCCGCGCCAAAATCCATTTTCTAGAATTGGTTTAAAGATACGTCTCAAAATTTTCCTTTCAGAAACGTCCATTGCTCGCTCATTCCTCTTAGTACCCACCTCTCAGCTGCGTATGTGAGCACTGGTTTAATAAGCGTTTTATACACTAATATCGTAGTGTTTCTGGACAGTAGTCTGGATTTTATCTGCTTTTGTAGGCAGGAAAAAAACAGCGATTTGCGCTCATTGTACGCTTCTGGATCTCCTCTTATTATATTATTATTGTTGTCTATTATCAGGGAACCTTGTATGGAAATCTTGGGACCGTTTCAAAATTTTGACTTCCACATGATATAGTTGGGATTTGTTGGGTGCATCCTACGGTCATGCATTTGGTCTTCTGCTGATTTACTATGAGACCCATGTTTTTGGCAGAACTTCTTTCAAGATTTATCAAGGCATTATGTAAAGCTTCAGGAATTTTCGCAATTGTGTCGATATCATCAGCGTAGGCCAATAGTTGCACAGAGTTGTCAAATATCGTTGCTCTTATCTCAACGCCTGAGTCACAAATAATGTATGTATTCAAAATATAATGATAAAAATGTAATCTTTAATAAAACTATCAGTATTATTATTATTTAATAAAAATAGAACTGATGTCATATGATTATTTTGATTATATTTTTTGTCATGCTTAAGCTCGATGGAATGATATCAGATTGGTAGCAGGAAACATGTGAATGAGAAGAGAATTATTGATCCTTTGGGGAAGGTCCATCAGCACTGATGATTAGATTACGAGTATGAATGGGCAGATTCTAGGTGCTTTCAATATTATTTATGAAATATAATGGATAAGGTAACATGAAATATTTAACAGTGGATAAATATACAGAAAAATGCTCTTTTAATCTGGATGGATGAAGAATGCTTCAATGACTAAGATGTTTCGGATAAATGAAGAAAAGTAGCTGCGCATTGAAATTGAATATCTCGAACATGAAATGTGACATCGAAAGAAGTATATCACAGCACGTAATGAGGTCCAATTAAGAAACACCCAGGTTGAGAAATTCCCTATACAGGGTGTACCAGAGCTAGCAGCAGAAACTTGGCCAGTAGATTCCTACTTATGTTATGAGTCTAAAATGTTCAAGCAACCATGACCTAATATCAATATTTATGGAGATATGCAATATCAAAGTTTGCATTTTTTTTCGATATTTCGGAATTATTTTTTCTGACTTATATCGATTAAGAAAAATTCATTTGCTTTAATACAACTAAAATAAAATAATAAAACCCTTGTGAAAAAACTTTTTTCAATTTTTGAAAGGTTTTTATCATTTTATTCGACTTGTATTAAAGCGAATGAATTTTTCATAATCAATATAAGTTACTGTAATGATAGTTCAACTTTTTGAAACAAATGAAAACACCGGAAATTAATCAGCGATTTATTAATTAGTGATTAATTAATTATGAAATGGCAAAGTCGCTTAACACGAATTAATCTTAACGCTCTTCTTTAAATGACACTATTTTGTAATATATCACTCGTATATGAGCACTTTATTATCACTGGGAATACTTTAATAATAACTAGAACATTCCATCCAATTCTCGCACTGTTTATTTCGCCACTGTCGGAAAGCGCTTGGTATCTGTTGCTCAGATTATCTCATGACTGCACACCTAGCTGTCGTCCGCCACGCACATCGCACCATAGATAAATCTTCGCACCGATCGAAATGTCAAAACAAACTCTTCCGCTGCAGCGTTGACGCGTTATCTATACCCAAACGCTATTTTTTGCGAACTGTCAAGAAGATTCTTTTCCTTTCTAGTATTTAGGAGATGGTTCCCTTCGCTTCTACGTTGTTCCAGGCATTTTGTAGACGTTTCCCGAATAATGTAGATAATACAAGTGTGTGGTAGACTGTGCTGGAGGCTTCTATGTTATTGTTGTCATTGAAACATTACTAGGGCTATACATCATTGAAACATTACTAATGAAACATTACTATTTAAAAATCAGGTTTGTTACTTTTACAAATTTTTGTACCTGTATTATGTGTTATCTGTCAAAATCGCCTGCACTCAACTATCATAATATACAAAAATTCTTAGCTACTATACATATACATGTGTATATCAACAGAAAATATTTTAGGTATGACACTACAACGTAAGACTGGCGTTCGCTGCCTCTCATTACCATTTCACCACTTTGCGGGGTCAGAAGAAGCAAGTCTGTGGCAGAGTATTTATTTAAACCATGGTGACGTCACAGGGTGGTAACTCCGATGGCGTCATGTGGGCAAATGTGAAAGAGCGTGGCCCTAGGGGTGGTCAGGGGAGGGGTGGGGGCGCCCACGCTCGGAAAAATCTCTACATCCATATCACAGTCGCGAGTATTGATTTCTTTGTATCAGATTTCTGCGAGATAATGATCCTTAGTACAATTTAAAGGGAATTTATTTTTTAGTAAAACGGAAGTACGAGATTCATTATAAATAATTGAATCACAATTTTTTATGTAATTTTAGAGGGTATAAAATAATTAAATGAATACATAGGTAGATTATTAAAATAAACATTTACTTCTCTGTAAAAGTCGAGGACTTGTGTAAGGGGAGGAGTACCTACATACAGGGTGTAACAGAGTTAGTCCACAATACTGTCAAGGGTCGTGACTTAGTGATTTATTGATAAGTGGTTCATCAATCATAAATCAATCATAAAAATCATTCACAGACTAGTGGCGAAATACAAGACGAAGACATAAAATTACACAAAATAAACGAAAAACACCAACACAACACTAGAATGGCTCAAAACTATCGCATAACACATGCCAAAACAAAAACAGGACACTCCCGACTAATTTGTAATGGATTAAAACTATACAACGACCTGCCACAACAGACCAAACAACTGACCTCTGACAAATTCAAAACAGATTTGACAAAAATGCTAAAACTCGGCCAACTATAAAAAAATGACTTTGTATCTAAATTATATTATTATCATATTCCTATATTGAATCATGTTAAAATGTTATCCATAAACCTTTTAGGTTTATGGAATATTTTAAATAAAATAAAATAGAGATTAATTATTTTATTAAATTGACAAAGTCACTCAACACGAATCGTACAAAACAGCAGTATTGAATTCAAACTATTTCGCAATTTATCACTAGTTTATGAAAACTTTATTTTCGCCGGGAATACTTTATTTATCACTTGCTAGAACATTCCATCCAATTCGCGCACGTAGTCGTAGCATTTATTTAATCGCTCACTTATTGGTAAGAACTCGCTCGATTGTTTTTCTGAATATCTGTCGCTCTGATTTCGATGACTGGTCATACCAGCCGTATATAAAGCAGCACTGCGCTGCACAATGGAGTTTTTTTTGACATTTCTATCGATACGAAAAAAGCCGCGGGACGACGCGTCGTCATGACGTCATGTCGCGTCGTCGAAATGTCAAAAAAACTCCATTGTGCAGCGCAGTGCTGCTTTATATACGCGATACGCTGGTCTTTTGAACTCTAGAGAAGATTCCAGTGTTCTGAAGAAGGTTCTCGTCACTTCTAGGCTGTTGCAGGCATGTCCCGAATGTTTTAGGTAATCTTAAAGTGATATAGGGTGTTTTAGAGCATTCCTTAGTGCTGTTCCAAGGTGACATATTACAAGGGATTCGGACGGTGCACAAATCCTTCTGATTACCATTTCGTTACAATATTTTACAGGTCAATTCCTGTATTGATTATGAGTCAGAAATGTAAATGCAACCATGGCCTAATATCAATAGTCATGGAGATATGCAATATAAAAGTTTTCCCGCTTTTAAAAATATTTCTGAGTTACTTTTTGCAAAACGTTGAAGTATCATAAAAGCAATTTATATCCCGCTTTTAAAAATATTTCTGAGTTACTTTTTGCAAAACGTTGAAGTATCATAAAAGCAATTTATATCCCGCTTTTAAAAATATTTCTGAGTTACTTTTTGCAAAACGTTGAAGTATCATAAAAGCAATTTATATCCCGCTTTTAAAAATATTTCTGAGTTACTTTTTGCAAAACGTTGAAGTATCATAAAAGCAATTTATATCCCGCTTTTAAAAATATTTCTGAGTTACTTTTTGCAAAACGTTGAACTATCATAAAAGCAATTTATTATCCCGCTTTTAAAAATATTTCTGAGTTACTTTTTGCAAAACGTTGAAGTATCATAAAAGCAATTTATATCCCGCTTTTAAAAATATTTCTGAGTTACTTTTTGCAAAACGTTGAAGTATCATAAAAGCAATTTATATCCCGCTTTTAAAAATATTTCTGAGTTACTTTTTGCAAAACGTTGAAGTATCATAAAAGCAATTTATATCCCGCTTTTAAAAATATTTCTGAGTTACTTTTTGCAAAACGTTGAAGTATCATAAAAGCAATTTATATCCCGCTTTTAAAAATATTTCTGAGTTACTTTTTGCAAAACGTTGAACTATCATAAAAGCAATTTATATTGATTTTTAAAAATTCATTCGTTTCAATAGAAGTCAAATAAACTGATAAAAACCTTTAAAAAATCTATTTTCCATAAATATATAACATTGAATATATCAACGACATTACATATATTTTTTATAAATTAGTAAAGGTTTTCATCAACTAAATGCGAACACAGCAAACATAAGGTTATAAAGTAAAGTAAAGCATAGAACAGAAAAACAAACTAAACTACAAAATTTATCATCAAAAATCTAAGAGACTTATCAACTGATTTCACAAGTCTGGTAAAAGTCTTTATATTCATAAAAACTAACATATTTATGATTGTATCTTCGGCGGCCGGTCCTGACGTCTGCCATATAATATTTTTTTTTTGTCATAAGATATTTCAATGATAACATAATAATGTTGTTCTATATTATTCTATAACCTCTTTTTTAATCGCCAATTAGGAAAATTCAATGGTATATTTATTATTTCTTTATTTATTTATATTTGGATGACTTCTATAGCACCGTCTTTGTAAGAATTTAAAAAATAGTTGGCAAACAACTTACTGGCTAAAGAACTATTTTATATTATCTATATACAGGGTGTTTCCTCCAAAATATCTATCGAATGATTGGCAATGTAATATATATTTAAAATATCTTAAAAATTAAAATGGTTTCATATTTGTATATTTGTTTATGAATTACTAAAAAATGATGTGTTTTATTTATTATTTCGTGCGAGTAACAACTCGACAATGCATAATTTTAAAATATATGAAAAGGATTTGAAAAAAGAAATATGTATTTGGAAACATGTAAAGATGTAATTTTTGTTTTGTTCCAAAAATAAAGTGACTGGTATAAAAGGAAAATTTTCAGACAAATAGCTCTCTTTCGAATCATGTTTTCATCGTAGCTCCGTGTAATGTTATATTCTCATATAATCTTTGATAAGGCTATTTTTTCGAATAATTCTCCTTTGTCGCCTGAATTATAGAATCATTTCGTGTTTTCATTCCTCGTCTCGAACGATTTAAGAATCGGTCGTTTTTGAATTCCAGCTGGTCAAACCGGGAAGAGTTTGTTAGTCGCGGAGATTGAACATTTTCTTCTTTCCCGGGGTTGGAAAGAATACTAAGTGATATGCAAAAAATGGTATAATGGTATAAATCTATAGTTGAAAGGGCCAGAAAAAATGAGTTATTTTTGTGAGGAAGGAGGATTTTTGGAGTGAAAACTTGTGAGTGGGGACATAAGTTATTATTGTAGTCGTCTGATGCGATACTTTTTGTATGATTGTCTAAACATGTGCATCCTTATTTATTTATCGAACTATGGTAGCTGTCTGCTTGTCTAAGTTTGGTAGTGTTTGGTAGTTTATTCCATAACTTTGTTCAAGTCGCCACGATCACCGAAGTAAGTTTGTAAGCTCGATTTACTTCAACTAACCTACTTGTATTGGATGTAAATGCTGGGCGAAATTTTATCTGTCTATAATTTACGGCAAATCGAATGCAGAAGTCGGTAATATATTGAGGGTCCATGTGGTGAATAACCTTGATTTATAAAAATACAACTTATATTCAATACTCTCTGGATATTTAAGCCAGTGAAGCTTTTGAAGACGGTTTGGGATATGCGCAAACTATGAAACACCGGCAGCATTAAATATGGATTGTAATTTTCTTATGTACACACACAAGAATATAATTCTTTTTGTTGAGGAATGCACACACAAAAAATATCGATTTGTAAACATTTATGTATGATTGTAGAAAAAAATATTATATATATATTATTAATTAAATAAAAAAAATAATAAAAAAAATGTTCAGGAAAACTCGATCGCTTCTAGTACAGTTGCCGGCAAATTTCTTGAAATTTTTTGGCGTAGTGGAGGAATGCGCAGAAGACAAAATTTGGGTCTCTTTGGTGGAATGGTACATGCGCAAACTTCCCCCCACTACGCCGTAAAATTTCAAGATGTTTGCCGGCTACTGTACCTACCTAGCTATTAAATAAAATTATTATTTTTGGTTATTCTCCGTAAAATCGTGTTTTTATTATTTTTTTAAATAAATCATTATTTATTCACTTTTTAGTCTTCGTCACAATCTTGTAATCAATTTTAACCTCAAAAACATTTCAAATATTTTTTTTGAATAGTTAAAACGATTTTGTAAAACTATAAAACTAATGAATCATTGTATTATCATCCGGAATGCGTCAAATATTCATCTCGTCAACCTTAACGAAATGTACAATATTAAACAATTAATACTTTAATACAAGGTTCAAGACTATGACTTATAATACCGCTAACAAACGCAAACAAAAATAGACCGGTATTAATTTCGATCACAACTGTATGTCGTTTCTTTGCCCCTGGAGGCATTCTTGTGAACTACAAATTATATCAGAAAATTATCCGAAATTGCTGTAAATGTCTGCACGCAAGTTTTGAAGTTTATATTTTTCATTAATCTTCATATGAAAGTTTAAAGAATGTATCATAATAAGTTCTGATAGCTCGCGCGGGGATCCCTCCCGGGAACTGAGAACTTTAATTAATTTTTAACTTCGCAAAATTGCAAAATCTTACTTCTCCCTCAAGTTTGTTATTCTCGGCTGTATTGTTTACTGAACCACATCAGAATAGTAACGGGACAAGTTAAATATTAGGTTAATTAATTATTACAGAGAGTTTTGTTTTATCGCTGTGAGAATGCGAGCGAATGAGTAATGCCTCATGTGCGGGCTCTGGGCACATGGTGGTCGCGCTGGCGCTGCCGCTGGTGCAAAATTCGAGACGTGGATTTGTGATTTTTAAAAGTAGATTAAGTTCCTTATTTAGATTTGACCAAAGTTCCTATAGTATCTCATATAAATTAAAGTTTATTGTTCAAAGTTTTGTAGTAATCCATATTCGGGTACCTATTCCATAATTTATGTTGATTTTGTTTTTGAGAAAATTTTACACTTAAAATTAATATATGTAACACAAGACTATTATTAAGTTAAGCGCAAATGAATAAATGATTACATTCACGAATAAAAGTTTTTGATGTATAAATAAATAAATAAAATCATATTTTTATGTCACAAAAACAAAATGGTATTCCATATTTGGTTACTTTTCTCAATTTTTCCAATAAGCTACATTATGGAAATTACATCATTTAACAAGAAAATAATTAACTTTTTAATTTCACTTAAACTCTAGCGACATGATATGTAGGATCTTTGCGGGATATCTTTAATATCTGTGGGCAAAAGGAACAACCAAACAAGTTAATTAATTCGAGTTTTCAGTTAAGTATGCAGAATCGTTCTTTAGATATGTATCTAGCAAGGAACAATTAGATGAGTCAGAAAATAAAATAAATTACGACTTTTTTAAAAAATTTTGAAAAAAGACAAATGACACGAATAATTATTTGAAAAATTTGGCAAGAAACATCGACATTAGTCAACTTGATTCAACGTTCTTGTGAAAAACAAAACTACAAAAATTAGATAAAAATAACAAAGGCTTTAAGAGACATTTTGCAAACAAACTCCCAAAATGTTTTGGCTCTCCTGAAAACCTGATTATTGATTCATTCAGTTGTCCTTTCGCCTACAGATATAACTCCGCTATTTTAGAAATTTGAAAATGATTTGTAAGTACAAAATGTTAACTAATTTATGTCGTAAAAGATAATAATAAAACAAATTTATACGTGCAATAGTTACGACTGGGGATGTTAAAATTCACTCAACTGACGAACGGAACACCGATGTTCGGTGGACTGATATTTGACGTTTATGAATTTTAAAAAACTATAACATGTGTAACCGGTTAAAATAACGGTTTAACCATCACTACTCGAGCGCCATCCATCCATCCCTTTAAGTTTTATTATTTTTTATAGTTTATTTTATAAAATAATATAACAACAAGTGATGTGACTTTCGTAACAAATCTAATGTTTCCTCATCTAAATTCAAGACAATCATCCGCGGCGTTGCCAACGAATCAGTATAAAAGTAATTTCACTGCGTAGGCAAAAAAAATGTGTAGGTATTTTCAAAATTTTCTCGGTCTACTTTTTCTGACCAATTTTCCCAAACGGCTTATTTCAAAAAGTGTTAATCATAAAATCTACTGCGAAAATAATTTCGACTAAAATAATAACTGCTTCGAAGGCAGTAGGGAAATTTAATCAAATTGTCGAATCAGAAAAGCAATACGTCAGAATTTTAAAGTTATTTTTCATCCACCAGAAAAATATCCACTTCTTATTCAGTCCAGGTTCAATTTTGTAAAAATTCTCCTCACTGTCATATATCCTTTCTGCAATTTTTTAACTTGGGGGTGAGGGGAAATGACTCACTCTTCGGCTTCTTCAAAAAATTATCATACTTTACTTCAATGGTACCAGAGACTGGCCAGAACAATTTGGAAACCGTTGAAGTCCTAAAGAATTTAAATTTAGTGGTTTTATGGCGAGTCCTCCGTAAGTTTTTTTTATTTTTATTTTTCTTTATTTTATTTTTTATTTTTCCTGACTATTGTACTATTGTACTTTTATTAACTGTCTCTAGGGTGCAATTTTGTGATCATTTTTATTTCATAAACTTGGCTTTGTCTTCACCTCATTTACTTATGATTCATATTTTTGGGGCTCTATTTGTATTTCCTCGCAAATAAGTATATTATGGATCATGTGTCAATACATTTCTTATATTGTTTACTAGTCATTTCTTTATGAACTTCACTGCATTCAGTGTATAGATTTGATTGTAAACCTACTTATTAAGCAAATGAACAATAGTTCCCCCCTCCTCATCCTTGCACGCCTCCCCTCTCACCTTTGCACTCATACGTGTTTAAGGGGCGTGGGGTGGATTGAATGAATTGGGTGTAGAAAGTGTAGGGCCGGTATGGGAGCTGTTGCTCATAAACGGCCCTGGGTATGTGGTGGGCCCCTGTTCACTCATCACTCCTAAAAATATGATGTTAAAGTCGCGCTTTATTACAAAAAATATTTTTACTTGAAGAGACTTTTTTGGAACGAAATTAAAAAAAAAGTGTATTGTAAAAAATATGTTTTGTTTACTTTGGAATTTAATTTAATTTTTTTATTTATTTGATTGGTTTATTTATTTCATTGCTTTACTTATATATACATTGGTAAGGTTTGATATTACTATGCTTGTCTCACTAGAGAGCTCTGTGTTGAGACAGGCAAATACGCAAAAATAATACGCAAATATGCAAGGATAAATACGTCCATACTTCCGCTGTGACTTAATCTCTCGCCTAAAGAAGGGGCTTAGTTCATCTTTGTACAATTTTATGCTCTGTGATTATAAACATATACAATTTCATAATCTGGAATGAACGAAGCGAATGGAAAATATAACATATAATATACATATTTGTTAATTTTAATTTTTTTTTACATAAATTAATAAAATTTAACATTTAAAATAAGATTTTTTTTTATTATACTACCTCTATGAGAGTCAAAGACTCGTGTATAGAGAAGGAGTATTGCAGGTATAAAGTTTTAAAAATGCATTAATCTAAGTAGTAAAAAATATAATTGAATGTATAACAATGATTATATACAAATAAATATGATATTAATTAGAAGTAGTAGTAGCCTTAAATTCTGTTTTTATTTGATGATAATATTGGGGTGGGAGGTGCTAGTTGTTGTGAACTCACATTTTCAAACAGCTTCATGATCGTATTACGTGTCTAGTAGGTATTTGTATACATGTTTTTTGGTTTCAATTTTAAATTTATTCTGATCTGTTATTTTTCTGATTGTTAGGGGGAGATTTTTAAAGGACTGAATACCAAGAAAACTAAAATGTATTACTCTTCCATACATTTCATTTGAAATTGAAAAGATTGAAATCAAGATGGGATTTTTCGGATAGCATATTGCTGTTCTTAAGATATTAAACTCGTATTGCAGCTCTTACACATATTGCATCCCCTGTGACAGTGCAGCCCTTAAGTATATTTGATATTGCGCACTGCTACCTCTCTCCGTACTTCTTCAAATAACCGGAAGCATTTTGTGTATTTCCGGTCGTCGGATATCGTGGGAACAAAGGAAGCGATTTGATCAAAAAATGTTGATATGAAATGTTACTTAAAAAAGAAATGGCAAAAATTTAATTTAAAAAATAACATTTATTAATAATTATTAATAACTAACTAACTAACCATGACGCCGTTTCCACGCAGGGGTAGGCAGAGAGGATTGAACGCCACACTCTTCTATCCTGGCACACCACTTTTGCTTCGGCCACATTCATACATCTTCTCATAAGGGTTCTACGGTTGTTGCGGCTTTTAACGGGGCCATCCTCAAACACTTGTTGTATCTGGTCATGCCAGGTCTTTCGCGGACGCCCTCTATTCCTGTTGCCTTCAACACTCGACTCATATATTTTCTTAACCATCCTTTCCTCGTTCATACGTTCCACATGACCAAACCATCTCAGCACTCCTTTCCTTATTCTATCTACCACGCTACAGCCAGCATAGCATTCACGTCTGATTCTTTACTCTATCGACCAAAGATTTTCCACACAAGCGTCTTAGTGACCGCATTTCTACCGCATTCAGTCTACTTTCATTCCTCTTTTGCCAATTCCAGGGTTGGCACTAGAACGCCATTATGTACCACTAGTCTTGCTTCCTTTGACAGATTCTTATGGTTTTTGTGTTTAGTTTGTAGAACTCCATGTATATTTTTAATGAAATTTAAAATAAATTAAATATTAATAAATATTATTATCTATTAAGTTCTGCAGGTTAAGTTATATGTAAAATGTGACAAATGCAGGTCCATAAAGTATAACACTTATCTCCACTTCTTAATATGTTTAAGAAACCCAAAATCAAGGCCATAAATTAAAATAATAATCTCATGAGTATAAATAAAATAACAACGAATTAGAGGCATTTTCAAAGTAATTCAGTTAATCACTTACAGAAAACGGAAATTTCGATAATTAAGCATAACAGAATTTTATAAACCGGGGAATCTTTAATGATAAATGCCTAGAAAAAATAGCCTTAATATAGAGCTTCACAGAAAAAATCTAATTATCCATAGGGGTAGGGGTAACTTAAACCTTATAAATAAGTCGATTATATGTGGTATATTTACTATTTGATAATAGACTTACAAGCCGAAACAGCTGTCACATTTAAAATAACACTTAACTTGCAGAACTTTATAATATTTATTTAAAATTAATTTATTTAAAGTTTTATTAAAAATATTAGTACACGAGTTTCCTAAGGGGGTAGCGAGAGTCATACTGGTAGACAGAGTAAGAAGTGTCAACATAAGACACATATTCGGCATGGAGCCCCTACTCCTACATATAGAGAAATCACAAATAAGATGGCTTGGACATGTGCTAAGAATGCCAGAGGAACAAATACCAAGAATAATTCTCTTGGCAACCCCGAAAGGAAGGCGAAATAAGCAGGGAGAAATAACAGAAAAAAGTCTACGAAAATAGGATGGGTCTTGACTAGTTAAATACATACAAAAGCAGCACAAGACAGGGTAATATGGAAGCACCTTTGGAGGAACGAGTACCAAGAAGAATCCTCTTGACAACCACACAAGGAAGGTCCCCAGATTAAGCTGGGAGAAACACCAGAAAAAAGTCTGCGAAAATAGGATGGGTCTTGACTGGTTAACAAATACGAAAGCAGCACAAGACAGGGAAATATGGAAGCATCTTTGGGGGATACGGAAGAGTCTTTAGGCCTCGACCCTACTGGAGCAAGTACCAGAATTACTATTCATAAATATTTGCCCATTTTTTAATATACATATATAAATCGTTAATTCAACTAAGTTATTTTAACTAACTTTGAAATATATCCAAAATATACTGCATTTAACAGATCCAATCCACATTACTTTACTGGTAGATTCATGCCTAAATTATGAGTCGAAAATATTCAAGAAAAAATAACCTAATATCAATAGTTATGGAGACAAACGGCTTCAAAGAGTTTTTTTTTAAATATTTCTGACTTACCTTCTTTTAAACATTGTGAGTATCGTGAAAGTAACTTACACCGAATAGCAAAAAAATGATACACTTTAATACAATTCAAATGTAATAATTTAAGTAAGAGTCTGTCTACATGTAAAGTGTTGTGCGACAGCTCGGATTCGGACAGTTTAATCGCTCAAATGATTCGGGTATTTTCAAGATTGTATAGATATTCAATTGATTCAAGTTTTTTTAAATAATGTAAAAAATATTTTTTTTTAGATTATGTAATAAGAACCAATAAAAAAATGCACCCAGTAAAGAGGAAAAGAGCGGAGAAAAGAGGAAAGAGAGAGAATATTCTCTAAAAACGTAATGTAACCTTAAAACAACAAAATATATATTTTTTAGCCATATATAGTGACACCCTTCTGTGCATTCTCACGGAAGGAGTGGCTAACGTTGGTTTCGTTCAAAAACGATTTTGAAATATAATTCACAAAAAATACATCGATCCATATACGAGGGGCGGAATGAACCAGAAAGATATTATAGAACATGCATGACACATGGGTTTGAGACATTTAACGCATTTTTAGTAGGGATGGGCGTTGAATGGACGGACTAGTTGAAATCAACCGTTGACGTGGCATCGACGCGTCGACCGTTTACGTTTATCGCATGGACTAGTTGAATTCGTAGACGGTGGACAGCGGACGCCGTGGTCGGTGGACGATTTAAACGCAATGCAAAGCAACGAGCGAGAGCAAGACAAAACGTCTCCGTTTATTTCTATCTCATCTCTCGCTGTCGACATGTAGATGCCATAGACGTCATAGACGGCTCGACGGGTAATTTCATTTCAACTCTAAAGTACACTGCCATAGAGTGCAGATCTGTGTACACGAACCATGACTAGAGATTTGAAATTTGAATACATGCGTAGCGCGAGATAGGCTTAATAAGCTATTATCTATTATTTTTTATTTGATTTTTTGTGATGTCACGTGCGACGATTCGGTGAATTCCCAATTTTACGCTGTATAAAATAAAACAATTCTGTTTAATTATTTTATTTTTTATTGAACTAATATTTTACTGCTTACACCTGATATTGTTGTGTACACCTACTTCTTTCTTTTTTATATATAGAAAGAAGTATATAAAACAATATGTAAAAGCCTGTAATGTGCGTAAACAAATAAATAATAAAATATTTCTTTTTACATATAAGCACAGGTAGCGGTTTTACTTTCCCCGAAACTATATTCCTTCGAACTTCTTTAAATTTTAAAAATTAACGTCATAAAAATAGCCAACGGTTGAGCCGTCGAGAAGCGTCGCGTTGAACCGTAGACAGTTGACCATCGTCCCGATGTTTAGATAGAACGTCCGCGACGTCCGCGTAACGAAATTGACGCGTCAACTAGTTGACGAATTCAACTAGTTGATCGTCTCGTCGATGGATGGACGTGGACGGTCTCGTTTCGTCGACGGTAAATACGTCGACGACCCATCCCTAATTTTTAGTGTCTACATCAACTCATTCACTAGTGTTCTAGTGCTAAGGTCACTCAGGAAGCGATGCCCCAAATACATTTTTGGCGTAATGTAGTATAATATATTCACAGCTGACATTTAATGTATATACTTCCCGTGTTGTTCAAACACGCTTCATAAATTTATGGCAAAAGATATAATGGTATTTCAAAATGTGCGAGAGTTTGGAGAGAGGAATTGTGTGTGTTGATAAAACATAAATTCCCGGCCGGAGACAAACAATCAAGCGTAATGAATACGTGGAAAAGTTTTTTCAAGGGGCCGTAGAGAAATTATCGAGAGGGGGAAAACACGACTTTGTTCCCAAGTGGCGCGAAGTTTCGTGAAATAGTGTCTTGACGCGAAACTTATCACAGAATCCTGTATAAAAATTCTCCATATTCGCTACCTATACAAAAGCCGCGGTTGCTTGATACGTGTTTTGGATACTTCGCATCCTTTGTGTTTGGTGTCAAAAAGGACTGGACTTTTTGCTTCTAGCACACCTCTTTGACTGCTGCATATAAATTCGTCCTGTCACTTGGAGATCAGTTAAAGAGTATTATACGACACACTACGCATGCGCGTAGTGAATAGAAATAAATATACAGGGTTATTTGTAAAACATTAATAACCTCGCAGGACTATACTCCTGCCTTGATTATGAGCCGAAAATGTTCAAGCTATTTTGAACTAATATCAATAGTTTAGGAGATATGCGACATCAAAGTTTGCATTTTTTTTTTCAATATTTCCGACTTATTTTTTGTAAAACGTTGAACTATCATTACAGTAATGCATATCGATAACGAAAAATTCATTCGTTTCAATACAAGTTAAGTAAAATAATAAAAACCCTGATAAAATTCCAATTGGAATGTTTTCCAATTCGAAGGTTTTTATATTTTTATTTTACTTGTATTAAAGGGAATACATTTTTCATATTCGATATAAGTAACTATAATGATAGTCCAACGTTTTACAAAAGTCAGGAATATTGAAAAAAAAAATACAAAATTTGTAGTCGAATTTCTCCTTAACTATTGACATTAGGTCATAATAGCTTGAACAGGAATATAGTCCTGCGAGGTTATTAATGTTTTCCAAATAACCCAGTATATTTATACTAAACTTTCATACTTTAATGAATTGCGCAAATACACAGCTACCACAAATAATATAATTCTATTATTCGTTCTGTAAGCACAAAGTTTGAAAGCAATTGACTTTCGCGCATGCGCATTCTGTCAAGGTCTTCGAATACTCATATTTTTATGTGTATTAATGTAAATATAATATTTGATTAGAATAAATCAAAGAATGCGTTAAATAAAACGGATATGTACGAACCGTATATTTTGCTGAGAAGCAAATCTCGACGTTTCGCTGAGGTCTTATTCAGCGTCATAAGAACAGCGTCCTGTCACGGCGGAGGTGTAGGTCGAACTGATTGTTTCTTCCGAGGTCGTAAATTATATGCACTTTTTTGACGCTGAATAAGACTTCAGCGAAACGTCGAGATTTGCTACTCCGTAAAGTGTACAGTTCGTATAAAACATCCGTTTTATTTAATACATAAATATGTTTAAAGCCCGTAATAATAACCTAAACTCTTTAATAAATCATAATGTCTCACATGACGAAGCTATCTATGCGGAAAACGTATGGGTTATCGTTAGAATATCGTTATCATATTTGTATTCCCTATTATATATATTATATACATATATATATTATATATATATATATATATATATATATCTATATATATATCATTAAAAATAGGTATTATTACCAGCTACAAATCTATGTATGCTATGATATTGGAAGGACTAGGTATAGATGTCTCTTGAGTAGTCCTTTCAAATATATGAAAAAAAAAGATTTAGCACATATATGTATAAACATATATAACTTGATATATATACAACAAAATTGAGAATGTGTGGATATAATTATAGTGGAACTTGTGAATGTTGCGCTGTGTAAAGTGATCACTAAAGCCAGCTCATACAACTCATAAGCCCTGGGCCACCCTATAAAGAATTTTCACACACGTTTCCAATGTAAATAGCTTCGTCTCTGTGAGACTTCTATGATTTATCATAATTTATAATCATCCCTCTGTGGACAAATACAGTTCTTACGTTCTCAGAACATACCTACATAACCATTATCGTCATACAAAAATTGAGTAATTGTACCGTATCGTTAAATGTACGAGTAGTTTAATTAAATATCGACGTTTGGTATTTGCAACACATGTATAGATAGATACCTATTTACTCTATTATGTTAGTATGAAATCAAATCAAATCAGAAAGTAGCTAAAACCAGTCGGTAAAAAGTCACCGTCAAATTACCATCGAAAGAAGTGAAACCACACCAAATTTAGAATGTCAACTCATTGGCGATTGACGTATTCTAAACAGCTTGGCATTCTAAAATTGTCATCGCCGCATACGTGCCGCCCAAAAATTCAGGTGTGCGGCTCGCGTTCTACATTATAATTATTTTCCCACGCGTGCAAAGCACCTTTGTGGAGTTACTCACCGGTGGAATATCAATCAATCAGGAGATATGACATAATGAGGAGATCCATCAAAATGCGGTGGGTGTGGACACGTTAAATATGCCTGTTGCCCAACATAATGAACAAGATAAACCACTATCATTAGTTTTCATAATAAACTATCGGTTTGTATGGGACCCGCTACGTTTGATTATTTTCTACTATATTTATTTATTATCAGCAAAAATATTAACAAGTATTTGTATTGTCATGCGTCGTGGTTAGGGAGGCATGAATGAAAACACTGGAAATCAATTAATGATTTATTAAATAATGATTAATTAACTATTCAATGTACAAAGTAACTTAAAACCAATCGAACTTACGCTATTCTTTAATATGCACTATTTTGCAATATATCGCTCGTAAATGAACATTTTATTATCGCTGAGTAACGCTTTTCTCGTAAATAATGGAAACATCCAATATGTGCGACACAACTTTGTGATGGGAGAAAAGTAACCGACATTATTAGTGTGCTGGCTTATTCTAAAGATCTCCGGGTTTCTTATACGGGGTTAAACATGCAAATTTATATCAGATATAGCGAGAGAATGAATATGGTTGTGGTGTGTAGTGATATTTACATGCTAGTGTAGTGATTGTCCTAACGAAGAGACGGGTTGAAACTGATAGACAAAAAGTAAATTTTAGTTGTAAAATACTAACATAAATAACATTAAAGAGTTAAGGTTGTTATTACGGTCGTTAGACATATTTAACTGTAACTGGTTGCGGATATTTTATTCTTTAATACATACTATATTGCAATATATCGCTCGTAAATGAACACTTTATTATCGCTGGGTAACACGGTTTTAACATTCACTACAACATTTCATCTAATTTCGCTCGTAGTATTTATCGCTTATTTATTTCGCCAATTGGGTACTTCGCTCGATTACATATTTGCTCTGTTTATCGCTTCGATTCTCTCTTTTGTAGATACTTTCTTGATTCACTATGGTTGGAATCGCTGGTCGCTTCATCTGTGGACTTGTCGCTGTCAAATAACTCTGACGCGCTGTAGCGCAGTAGCCGGTCGATCTCTTTTTATAGGTAAATGTCGCTTTCTGGATGTTTCCATTATTTACGAGAAAAGCCCTGTCGATTCCAGATTTGTGTGGACCATTGGAAAGACCAACGATGCTGCGTTATTCTGTCTGATTCTACCATCGCGTGACAGTACAAAAATATTTTTATTAATCATCATCATCACTCTTGACTGCAACCCCTGGTGGGTGTTGGCCTCCTCAAGGGTCTTCCTCCACTCATCTCGGTTTAGTGCCAGCTCTCTCCAGTTCTGGATCTCCAAGGTAGATATGTCTTTGGAGAGATTATTACTCCATTTTAGTTTTGGCCCTCCTAAGTTCCTTCGCCCTGTTGGTCTTATATTCAGCAGAGACTTCGGTATTTTTTGTTCATTCACTTAACTTGATGACCACCGTCTTCGACCAAGTCTTGCAAATTTAATGAATTTTGTGACGCTTAGTTCTTTAAACAAAGTAAGATGCTCACTGCAAGAGCGCCTGCGCCAAAGTCCATTAGAACCGGTTCAAAGGTATCTCTCGAAATTTTCCTTCCAGTAACGTCCAGCGCTCACTCGTTCCTCTCGCTCAGAACTGTATCTCAGCTGTAAATGCGAGTACTGTGCTGATGATCATTTTGTACACTAAAATTTTAGTGTTTCTGGACAGCAGCCTTCTTGATATACTCTGTAGTGTTATTCTAATCTGCATAATAATGCTAAGGTAACGTGAACCTTAGTAACTTTTCGAAGTTTTGACTTACAAATTAAAAGTGTTAGAAAATTTAAATACGATTATTGAAAAACTTTTGTTGAAAAACAAGTTTTCTCAGATGTCTGTAAAATATTTCGAACGCCGAACGCTCCATTTGTATTTCTTTGTTGTAGCAAAGGATGGACCCAGTATCTCTGTTTTCGTTTGCGACGCTTTTCATTTTTCTTTTTCACTATCAATCTGTACAAAAGTCAAATAGCCGCAGCTTCTATCGCCGACACATTCATTTCGAGACCTGAGCACTGAGAGAGAGAGCACTGACGAGAGACTCTACAAGCGACCGACCAAGAACCGTTGCGTGACCCGCGAGAGCCAACGCACGGCCCGCGTGCCCGCGCCCGTTAAGGTATAGATACACATGCTTATTAGTGGCATACTCATAAATCTACCGGCGGTTGTATGGCTAGTGGCATGCTCGTTACTAGCAATGTGCGTACACATATGCCACTAATAAGCAAGGCCTAGAGAAGGTCGATACTGCGCATGCTCACGTGCCACTAAATAAGCATGTGTATCTGTAGCTTTAACCACCGCGGTGCGCGGTGCGCGGGCTCGTGCGTTAGCTCAGACTGTCAAAAAATGGCATCACATATTATGAATTATGAAATATTAAAATTGTATTTTCTGCCTTCAAATTTTGAACAGTTCATTTAAAGTTGTTATATTTTTTGACCAGGTAGTTTTTATAATGCTTTCAATATTTTTGCATTTTCAAGGAGTACCACCACGCTAACATTTTCAAATTTTTATTTATTTGCTTTATCTTATAGCTCGGAGTTTTTAGAACAATTTGAGTTATTACTCATTAAAAATTCCAAAAAATTGCAGAGTTATAGCGATTCGAATCCGGTGCAGTAGGTAAATTTTTAAACAAATAAATTATTATTTTACGTTTTTTTCGAAACTTTGGAAATGATATCTCAAAAACTATAAGGCAGATTCTGTACAATTTTTCACAAATCTTACTCATAATATTATCTATGATAAGGCATACGATTTTTTGATAAAATGCGCCGTTATTATATTCTAATTTTTCAATTTCGATTTTTTTAGGAAAGAAATGATCTCATTTGCACAAAACAGAATTCTATTATTTTCGATACTCATTGAAATCATTAACACTGCAACATTTAAAAAAAAAAAAATTAACTTTTTCGTCTACTCAAACCCTGACGACACGACAACTGCGCGCGCCACGAAGAAGGACCTTTGCGGGACAGCAAAAAACCCTACTGTTTTTGAAAATTTCAAAATAATTTGTTAATGTTAACTTTTAACTAATGTATGCCATAAACAATGATAATTAAAATAATTTTATATGTCTTCTTCTTCTTTTTAGAAGACCTAAGTGGTTCATTCTCCAGAGGAGAGCGCCTCTTGTGAGGGGGATTCCCAGCCATCCTTTCATCTTTTGGGAGATCTTCCGCTAGGGCGGGTTCCGTGAGGCTTCCGAAAGGGAGCCTGGTGCTGTCCATTCTCTGGACATGGCCACACTAGCCCCTCCTTCGCTGTCTACTCCATCGCACCATGTCCTCAGCCACACATATCTTTCAAATTCTGGTGTTCCTCACGCGATCCCTCAGAGTCTTGCTTGCTATCATCCTCAGTCTCTTTATCTCGGTCCTCCTTTTAAAATCCTCATTTTATATGTGCATTAGTTAATTTAAATATATGTTTTGATGCTTCGATGTAGTGTAATGCCTTAACTAAAAAATGTAAATTTTTGTTAATAAAATGGTATTTATATTTATATAACAACTAAAAATTGCTTTTTTGTCTACCGGTTTCGAGACGTAACCCGTCTTTTCGTCAAGACAACCACTACACTGGCATATAAATATCACTACACACCACTACCATAGTATTATTTATATACCAACACCTTCACAACACCAACGCATTAATACTATGGCTGTGGTGCGTAGTGATATTTACATACTAGTGTAGTGACTTTTACCCGTAGGTTAGGGGTAAAGGGCGGACTGATTACTGCTTTCGAGGGCGTAAATAATATGCACTTTGTTGTGGAGTGTTCACTGCTTCTAAAATAGAGGTCGCCCAGTTCTTACGACATTGATTCAACCCTTGAGAGACGTCGCAGTAAAGTTCGCCGACGTAACTAGTACATATTGCACAGCGGCGAACTCGATTGTAGAAGAAGAGAACACTCCACAACGAAGTGCATATAATTTACGCCCTCGAAAGCAGTAATCAGTCCGTCCTCTACCTCCGCGGGTAAAGGTCGTCCTCCTGATGACGTTGAATAAGAATTCAACGAAACGTCGAGGATCGTTTCTCGGAAAAACATACGGTATCCGCGACCAGTTACAGTTAAATAAATAATATTTTGTTAAAATGTCTGACCACAAAGTTAATGCTTTATATATTGATAATATTTGGCATGTTATAGTCGAAGACCAGGGGTGCGACGTGTATATTTTTCGACCGAGGGTTTTTATAGATAAACCACAGTTTCTATTATATAAAGAATCATTGTTTATAGTTATTTATTTATCAGTTTTTCCGTGCTTTTTCATTTGCAGAGAAACAAAACAATACATCATTTCCACGCGGATAAATTCGTCCGTCCCTTTTCACGCTACTCGGGTCCGCCCGACTCGAGCTGCTCGCGGCCCTGGCGCCATAAATCCTCGCGGCGTTCCGCGTACTACGTACCCCCTTAAAGTATGCTTCCGATAGTCGACGGCGTCGGCGGGTAGGTACCCGGCAAAGTGTCCGCTATTAAAATGGCGCACTATATTAGATCTCTTATCGATGCGTTATTTATGGCGGCAATTATTCAGTTTTTTTATTAACTTTCCCGCGCACCGGGATCTCCAAATTTTTAGAAAGAACTGCGTAAATAATGTTCCGTAATAATTTAGTTTTATTTTGTGATGGTCGACATAGAGATAGATTTAATAAATTTAGAAAATCTTAAAATAATAATATTCAAAAAGCCAAGTATGGACATCAAAAATATATTTCTTCTGGTTTGAATCGTTTAAAAGTAAAAGCCTGATATATTTCTTCTCAAGATTCCATGTATTACAAGAGGCTAACAAAATATTGAATATTCGGCTATACAAGTAATATTTCTTAGGTTTTTTATTATACCATAGATATAATTCTGTGTTAAATTAATATTGTTTGCCAATCCTAATAGACTCGACCTTGTGAGTAGGTGCGAACGAGCCTTTATTATTTATGAAACGGAACAGCAAGTCTCGCGTGTAGCGAGTGCTTTACTCTTATTTTAACGAAACGGACCAATCACAGGCACGCGTTACCTTTCGACGGGTTGAGCCGGAGGCGACCGTCCTGATGGCTGAATCCGGCCAATGGCGAGCGCCGGCGGTGAGGTCATCGCGCATAGGATGAGTCACTGCACTAGCGTGGATTTCAGAGGTATGGTGAAATCGTTACTATAAAAGGAGCGAACACGATGTACTCAGCCCCTTCAGTTCGAGACCAGACTTGCGAGCGGGAGCGCTGCCCAACAGACTACCGACGGAGCCCTGAGTTCCAGAACAGCATTTGCGGACGGAGTTGCTGCCCGGACGTGTGGAGGAATCTACCATTCGTCAGTACCAGAGAGGATTATACCGCCACTGTGTAACAGCTAAGGAACACATTTATATTATCTATCGATTAATTATTTTCACTATTGAAATGTATTTATTTTGGGAAGATTTAAAATCGGAGCAATAATGTTTAATAAATATCACGATTGCTTGTGTGATATTGGTTCAAATCGTACAAGAATTCCGTTCCAAACGGGTGTATTTTTATGCAAAGCGAATTTCATACCGTTTATGCTAAAATTTGAATACACGGATTTCTATATGAATTACTTAGTAGCATTATAATAATTACTGTATTGCATAAGTATTGCGCAATCCGGTCTTCAGTTAACTCTTTATGATTTGAGTACCTCGGTACATCTAGCTTAACAAGTAGCTTCAGAATGACGAGTAAAGGACAGAATGGGGAGATCTAACTAAAGATTGGGGATATCTGGTTTGTGTTAGCCTAGCTGGCTGAGGGGTGGATGATTGCCGGCACTTGGGCGTGGAACCCGCACAAGCCCCTGCAGGGCCCCTTAAAGGCGGGGTCCTCCTTGTTGCTCGGGGTCGTCAATAAACCGACCACCTAACCTCATCTGGCGCAAACTACTTAAACCAACAAAAAGGTTCCCTATGTCTTTGGAAGGATTTCCATGCTTGAATGCTGTAAAACCTTGATAGAAAACGTTAACTTCTATTTCGTCCTCTGTAAGAAAGACAGGGCCAGAATAAATATAAAAATCATTCACTCATATGGAATAGCTGGGATATTATAAATATGTTACTAACACTCTAACATTTGTCCAAAGTAAATGTTGCAAGATGCAGAATCGTGGGACGCCGCTCTGAAAAGGCATAATGAGATTGCACAATAATTTGTAACATCGCTGACTATGCCCGCAAAGGAGGCTAATGTCGTCATCAATTCGTACCAAAAGAGTACATGATTCTTCAAACACCGGCCTAAAAGAAAGGCGCCTCAAGACAACACACATCATCAGAAACTCGTACCAAAAGAGTACGTACATCTCAATCATAAGCCTAAAAGAGAGGCGTCACAGGATCACATCTCGTAAAGAAGAGATAGAGTCTCGGGATGCAGTAAGTTCCGGAGGAACAAGGGGGGCCGTTTAGTCACTTAGGAAGTCGGCCACCGGGTTTAGGCGGGCGCGGGGCCTCTACCCCTCTCAGCAGAGATGCTGAGGGTTTAAAAAACCAAAATTAGCATTCAAAGAAACTATTATTTCATATAAACTCACGGGCTGTTGTAGAATCCTTTCGAACAAACCATCCCCGAGACCTTATCTATTTATTCATAAAGAAGTTTCACTTCAAAAATGTGGTATTTCGTAGATAGCAAATATATGTATTATTTTCCCACGGAATTAATATGAACAGGTTCATGCACGTCTAAGACGGAACCATTCAAGGTAAGAATATGTTAATATAAAGTGTTTAAAATTATTAGTTTCAGTGTTATTTAATATGTGAATTTCTCCTCTTTATGCCGTTCGATTGATTTTATTGGGTTGTTTCCAAACGGAAATGTTTTATTTCTAATACACGAATTCTTCTGGTGAACGTATTTTATTGTAACATAAATGTATAGATTATTAGGTTCGTTAGATGTTTATATTACGTAATATTATGCAATTGTTTCCACACTGCTCCTATAAAAGAATTTGAAGTTATTACGATACACAACGGGGTCCTTCATCCATTAGACGAATCATGTGCCAATTCAACGACGTATTACGAATAGTATATATTGTATTTATCGAGATTTATTCGCATTTATTATTTCTAGTAAAGGTTTTAGTATTGGTGCCAGGCGCCATTATGAGGCGGAAATAGTTCATATTCATAGCCCGACTGTAATAGGTATTTTTGTCGCGTAAGAGGTAGCACTTTTAGAAATATAACTGTGTTTTATGTTTCGTCCCTGACGGACAGGATGGTATAGCTGTGGTTATTTAGGTAATACATTTAGTAAATGCGAAGGGCATTAGGTATTATCAATATAGTGTGCGAACCCAAGATGTTAGAAATATTTTTAGTTAATATTTTTAGTTAATATTGCATTCAAAAGCGCAATTTTCACAGAATAATTATTTCCAGTTAATAATATATATTTTAGTTAAATGTATAGTTAGCACAGGCAGAGTATTAATATTGTATAGAATACATTATTTTTAATATTTCATAGAAGAATATAATTTATCTCACGATCATTATGTAGTTACAACGCAATTTGCAGTCGTTATGCAGAGCGTCGCGCGCTCACATATAAGAAAAATGTTCTATTTTTATATTGAGATTTATATTATATTATACTTCCGCCTTTTACGTTTGGATCACTCTGGTGCCGGACCAAGAGATATATTGGATTTCTATATTTATCAAAACCACACCTTTTGACGAGGAGCTATACCAAATTATTATTAAATGTATCAAGGCCGCGATGCACTACTATCTAGCTGGATCATCACAGTGCTTACCGTGACCAGGAGAACGATTTATATTGAAATACAATAAAATGCTTTATAATATTAATAGAAAGCATCTCTAGAAATACCGTCATTTGACGAGGACCCACTATCTACCTGGATCATTACAGTGGTGCCGGTGACCAGACAGGAGCGTATTCGTTGGACTCATTTGCATAGTAATAAAATCATTTTGGTTTAGTTAATATTATAAATGAAAGAAAATATTTGATTATAAAAGCGGTTTTATTTAAACAATTGCGGACCACGGTCCGTGACATCAAAGAAAAAAGATTGAGCATTTATGTGAACCACGTACTGAGATTTGTAGACAAACGTGATACTAGGTATTAGAAATTTCTTTAGGTTGTTTGTCATATAGACAGTTGGCATTTTTATTATTTAATATTTTGTGAACGAAAATTATTGTAGTAATTTTGGTCCTTGTGATATATTAGTTCGATTTTGGAATGCCTGTTTCTTTGTAAAAGTATTGCTCCATTTTATAGAATATGTGATTTATTTCATATCTCATTCATTTTATGTGGTTTGAATTCAAACGATTCACATTTGAAAAATATTTTTAATAATTGTATGAAGAGAATATATTTGAATGCGATCTCACAAGTATGCCACCGTCACAATCTAAAAAAGACCATCGGGATTTGCGGATCGCAGTATAACAAATATGTAGTTAAGATTCAAACGATTCACGTTTGAAAGGTTTTAATTATTGCATTTGTTTTCTCGCAAGTATGCCACTGTCACGGCCTAGGCCGTCGGGATTTGCGAATCGCAGTATAACAAATATGTAGTTGAGATTCAAACGAATCACATTTGAAAGGTTTTAATTATTGCGTTTGTGTTTGTGTTTCGCAAATATACCACCGAACACGGCCAAAGCCGCCGGGTTTGCGAGCGCTGCGTGTTGGAAAGACCGGCGACGGTTTCCCTATATAACGCGAGCGGACACGTTTCGGCACAAGCGTGGAAGATGCGGCAGAGACCCGAGACGTTTGAGGGTTTAAGGTTTAACAAGTTCGACCTTCGCGCTCGGGCTAGTACGAAAAGACAGTTAGCTACGCCGAACGGATTCGCACGGCGCCCGAAATGCAAAAATATACACCTGTATTACGGGCAGATCACCGCGACAGATTTCAGCGCGCGCCACGGAGGGTTTATGATAGCTTAAAATTCGGTTTTAATTTAATTTCTTATATTAATATAAACTAATAATTAACCCACGCTAGATAAAATCTGTTCAGTGGCAAATATTTTCGCTTACGAGTTATGCAATAGTAATTGATAATAATAGCAGAAAAATATAAAAGTAAAAATAAATATAAAAACCGGATAACAATTTAGTAGAAAATATAAACACGAGAATATATGAATCTAAAAGAAAAGAACATTTGATATATATTTTATTTTATAAAAAAAATTATAAATCCGATGTTTTATAATATTTACTTTTCTCTTTCGGTTATGTACTTTTATGATACAAATGCAAAAAATATTTTAATAACTATCCGTCTGGTTTCATAATTAAAAATTAATATAAATTAATTTTAATAAAATTAAGGTTAATGTGAATTAAATAAATCCACACTTGTTATATATTTGTCTTATGGATATTAAAAAGGGTTTCTATATTTGAAAAAAAAAAAGATCTTTAAATTCAGCTAAATTTTTACAGATAATAATTACACAAAAAATTAATTGATTATAGTATTCTTACAAATCTACTTATATTATTTGATAACTTTCACGTGCATGTTTCGGAGATACCTTTTTATCGTCAAGGTGTTATATACAAATTGTCCTAAAAAAATAAAATGTCAATCTACAATGTTGCTGAATTAATTGAAAAAAAATAATAATTTCCTTCATTGATTTATTATGGTCCTTAATTATTTTAATTATCTAAATGTGTTCTTAATTGTTATACACAGTTATATACGGTTCTGGTTATTCAAACTAATAATAATTTCTTTGTTGTATGCAGGATTGATAGACTTGTTCGTAATATAAACACAGACGCGTATTGTTGCACGAAATAATTATTTGAGTTTCTTGTTTTGATCTAAAATTATTTTGATTTGAATTACAAGAATAAAATTACTTCCATTTTTATTTACAAGACGGCCTGGCATATGAATTAAAATGGTCATACTACCGCCATCTAGCGGAAATCAGAGAAAGTTTTGAGCCTTCGCTAGTATTAGTCTATAGGAAGCGGTAATAGAGAGCGCAATATATATATTCTCTTAGTAACGAATAATTAAAAATTGGACTTCTTTGTTGTTTTTTTTTATATATATTCCTTTGTTTCGCTTCATTGCAACGTTAATTGAAATTGTTTTATCTTCATTAATATATATTATATTATAATATACGTTGGTATAGTGTATTTATAGGCAGAGTAGAAATAAACAACAGCTTATTTGACTACAGAGATGAGATATGGTAGAAGGACAGTTGGCTTCTTTAATGATCATAAGGTTCACATACAGGGTTGATAATTGTTAAATGTTTACATCTCACTACTTCAAATTTCGTACGTATCTATATTGGGGTTGTTTTGGTTTTGGGCGCAATCTTCTTGGAAATAATACAAAAGTAAATCCGGAATTAACGATATGTGAGTTTCTTCAAGTTTTGAGAAGTCGTAACGCTATGATTGATTAAGCATTTATTGTTTTTACTATACATTGGGTGTATGTAGAAATCCTTTTGAATAGTGATAAAATAAAATAAAAAAAGCAATTTTTCAGGAGAGCTTTTGAATTCTTCTGGAACATTTTGAAAAAAAAATTTTGAAAATAGATTTTAACGGGAGGACTTTGAAAAAAACCTTTTTATATAGTAATAGCATCATCATTAGATTCATCCACCTTCATGCGTCGTCGTGACCAATACTTTTAGATTAGGGTAGGAAGATTAGTCGTTTGGATCTTGAATAGATTCCAGTCGTATAGCGAGCCGAATTATACATTAGGAATTCTTGATTCAGTTACACACATACATCTTCTGTGTATATCAGTGTTGGTGACGACTACTACAGCTAGTACAGATATTAGGGTTTACCTCTTCTGATTTGTAACAGTGTACTTCGTTAAACATGTTCGCGTTGTTAAAGGAAAACTTTAAAATTTTATAATGTTATGTTACATATAAGTATGGGGATGATGAATACGGAACATATTAATAAAGTTGTTTTAGGTTTTCAATAAGTTTTGGGAGGAACGATATTACAGTTATACGGAGGAGTCGCGCCTGATTATTTGACAAACGCTTAACAATTTGGGGGAAGACAGGTTAGTAAGGAATAGTTATGGGAAACTTTTCTTGACATCTGGACCCACTTCTTCTACAAACATGCGTCGTCTTTAGATATCACTCTTGAGGGTTGGCAGGAAAGTTATTTGAGACGGATAATAGTTATATATACTTTTACGTTCTACAATTATCGAAGAGGTTGTTCCTACTCTTTTCTTCCTCTTCTTCTTCTTCGTCTCCTTCTTATTCGTATATGCTATCGGTTATATATATATTTTCTTTCCCCTTTTTATTTATATTGACTTCAATAGCGTCTTCTTCTTCTTCGGTACGAAGGTTTTTTTTTATTGGTTATGTTCACTCTAGTCTTCTTCTTCTTTGAATACATACCGTTTATGCTTCTCTTCTATAAATAGCAATTATTACAATACGTTGCAACTACTTTTTCGTCTTATGGTATATCTTTCGACTGCTTCTCTACTTTCTTCTTCTTCTTCTTTTTCTATTACTACATTCATTTCGTCTTCTTCCATTTATCTTATACTTTTCGACTGTTTTTCTACGTCTTTTCTTCGTCTTCTCTTCTTCTTTACCTTTTCTTCTTCTTCTTCTTTTCCTTTTACTACATTCTTTTCTTCTTCTTCTTCTTTTCTTCTTCTTTCTTCTCTCTTCTTTCTTCTTCTTCTTTTTCCTATTCTCTTATTTCTTCTTTACTATTCGCTTCTCCACTTTCTTCTTCTTCTTTTTTTCCTATAACTACATTCATTTCGTCTTCTTCCGTTTATCTTATACTTATCAACTGTTTTACTTCGTCTTCTCTTCATCTTCTTCTTCTTCTTTTCCTATAACTACATTCATGACTTCTTCTTCCGTTTATCTTATAATTTTCGAATGTTTTTCTACGTCTTTTCTTCATCTTCTTTTGTCCTTTACCTACTACTACATTCGCGTCTTCTTCTAATTTTATAACTTTCGACTTCTTCTTCTTCGTCTTTATCTATTACTACACTCGGTTGTGACTTTTCTTCTTTATCTTATGCCTTTCAATGGATTCATTTTCTTCTTCTTCTGTTGTCATCCACTACTTTTGCGGCTTCTTCTTCTTCTTCTTCTTCTTCATCATATTACACCAATAATAAATTATGGCAGTCATTACAGTATACGTGGAATATTGAGGACAATTGGCTGATTCTACATATAGGAAATGTACTGCGCATATGTATAAGGTTCATAACACAGGTGGGGTACTAGAGTTCATTTTGTCGCGGTTTGCAATCATGGTAGGAATATGCGGTTGACCATTCACTCGGCTAAAACAGGACTATACGAGTTTCAGATAGAAGAGGTTGTATAGTTTGGGGGAAGGGGGAATTAGAGTTGTGTTACAAGATGGTGAACACTTGTCGGGGTACACCATGGTAGCATAGCAAGGAATAGTTATTGGAAACCTTTTTGACAACTGGATTATGATTGAAGCTCTACTTCTTTAACAAGTGTGCATCGTCTTTGGGTATCTCTCTCTTGAGGGTTAGCTGGACAGTTAGTTGAAACGACGCCCAACGGTTATTGAAGGGACTTGTCCATTTGCGACTAGTCATTAGAAAATTTGGAGGCGGACTGCACTTTTCTTTTTAGAGTGGATAGCAAGTATCATCGTCATCATGTTTACTCACGTACAGGACATATTGAGATCGAGGGGTTCGCTCTATATATTAGAAAGCTGGTTGTTAAGTTCATATGAATAGGTTGTACATTAATTCGTAGGTTAACATAATTCTGGAACTTCAGATTTATCGTAGCTCGCATTTCATAGGAGAAATATACAGTTAATATTTACTCGGTTGAGTTGGTTTGTATAGCTTGAAGGGGATGTGGGGAGTGTTAGTGGGAGTATATTCTGGGGGAAGGGAGGTATATGCTGGGGAAAGTAGTATAGAGTTGCGAGGTGGTGAACACTAGGAGTGTACCATTGTAAGGGAAGCAAGGAGGATAACAAAGTGGGGGAAGGGGCGTTCCTTTTAAGTGTTGATAACAGGATGGAGCTTGAGTGGTTAGCAGACACAATGATGAGATTACTGAGGCATTCAATCGATTATGAAGAATCGAACCTTTTCAATCAATTGAATAAATTAGATACAGTCCCTTTTGCTTTCAAATCTTATATTTATATTAGTTGTACACTTTTCATTTGAATGACAGGCAGATGGTTTACAGTAGCTTAAATACGCAAAGAAGGTTCCGTTGAGAAGGAATTCGACCCTAATAGAAATATAGTACGCGGAGAAAGGAAAGAACAACGATTAATTTTCCAAGGAATTTTAGAAACTCTTAATAAGTATCACGAAATATACTATCCTATTGGGTTATTTAGCAGATAGGCTCGATCTGATAGATCATTCCTCTCTCTAAATAAGGGGGAAGCTGTGATGGTCGACATAGAGATAGATTTAATAAATTTAGAAAATCTTAAAATAATAATATTCAAAAAGCCAAGTATGGACATCAAAAATATATTTCTTCTGGTTTGAATCGTTTAAAAGTAAAAGCCTGATATATTTCTTCTCAAGATTCCATGTATTACAAGAGGCTAACAAAATATTGAATATTCGGCTATACAAGTAATATTTCTTAGGTTTTTTATTATACCATAGATATAATTCTGTGTTAAATTAATATTGTTTGCCAATCCTAATAGACTCGACCTTGTGAGTAGGTGCGAACGAGCCTTTATTATTTATGAAACGGAACAGCAAGTCTCGCGTGTAGCGAGTGCTTTACTCTTATTTTAACGAAACGGACCAATCACAGGCACGCGTTACCTTTCGACGGGTTGAGCCGGAGGCGACCGTCCTGATGGCTGAATCCGGCCAATGGCGAGCGCCGGCGGTGAGGTCATCGGGCATAGGATGAGTCACTGCACTAGCGTGGATTTCAGAGGTATGGTGAAATCATTACTATAAAAGGAGCGAACACGATATACTCAGCCCCTTCAGTTCGAGACCAGACTTGCGAGCGGGAGCGCTGCCCAACAGACTACCGACGGAGCCCTGAGTTCCAGAACAGCATTTGCGGACGGAGTTGCTGCCCGGACGTATGGAGGAATCTACCATTCATCAGTACCAGAGAGGATCATACCGCCACTGTGTAACAGCTAAGGAACACATTTATATTATCTATCGATTAATTATTTTCACTATTGAAATGTATTTATTTTGGGAAGATTTAAAATCGGAGCAATAATGTTAATAAATATCACGATTGCTTGTGTGATATTGGTTCAAATCGTACAAGAATTCCGTTCCAAACGGGTGTATTTTTATGCAAAGCGAATTTCATACCGTTTATGCTAAAATTTGAATACACGGATTTCTATATGAATTACTTAGTAGCATTATAATAATTACTGTATTGCATAAGTATTGCGCAATCCGGTCTTCAGTTAACTCTTTATGATTTGAGTACCTCGGTACATCTAGCTTAACAAGTAGCTTCAGAATGACGAGTAAAGGACAGAATGGGGAAGTCTAACTAAAGATTGGGGATATCTGGTTTGTGTTAGCCTAGCTGGCTGAGGGGTGGATGATTGCCGGCACTTGGGCGTGGAACCCGCACAAGCCCCTGCAGGGCCCCTTAAAGGCGGGGTCCTCCTTGTTGCTCGGGGTCGTCAATAAACCGACCACCTAACCTCATCTGGCGCAAACTACTTAAACCAACAAAAAGGTTCCCTATGTCTTTGGAAGGATTTCCATGCTTGAATGCTGTAAAACCTTGATAGAAAACGTTAACTTCTATTTCGTCCTCTGTAAGAAAGACAGGGCCAGAATAAATATAAAAATCATTCACTCATATGGAATAGCTGGGATATTATAAATATGTTACTAACACTCTAACATTTGTCCAAAGTAAATGTTGCAAGATGCAGAATCGTGGGACGCCGCTCTGAAAAGGCATAATGAGATTGCACAATAATTTGTAACATCGCTGACTATGCCCGCAAAGGAGGCTAATGTCGTCATCAATTCGTACCAAAAGAGTACATGATTCTTCAAACACCGGCCTAAAAGAAAGGCGCCTCAAGACAACACACATCATCAGAAACTCGTACCAAAAGAGTACGTACATCTCAATCATAAGCCTAAAAGAGAGGCGTCACAGGATCACATCTCGTAAAGAAGAGATAGAGTCTCGGGATGCAGTAAGTTCCGGAGGAACAAGGGGGGCCGTTTAGTCACTTAGGAAGTCGGCCACCGGGTTTAGGCGGGCGCGGGGCCTCTACCCCTCTCAGCAGAGATGCTGAGGGTTTAAAAAACCAAAATTAGCATTCAAAGAAACTATTATTTCATATAAACTCACGGGCTGTTGTAGAATCCTTTCGAACAAACCATCCCCGAGATCTTATCTATTTATTCATAAAGAAGTTTCACTTCAAAAATGTGGTATTTCGTAGATAGCAAATATATGTATTATTTTCCCACGGAATTAATATGAACAGGTTCATACACGTCTAAGACGACACCATTCAAGGTAAGAATATGTTAATATAAAGTGTTTAAAATTATTAGTTTCAGTGTTATTTAATATGTGAATTTCTCCTCTTTATGCCGTTCGATTGATTTTATTGGGTTGTTTCCAAACGGAAATGTTTTATTTCTAATACACGAATTCTTCTGGTGAACGTATTTTATTGTAACATAAATGTATAGATTATTAGGTTCGTTAGATGTTTTATTACGTAATATTATGCAATTGTTTCCACACTGCTCCTATAAAAGAATTTGAAGTTATTACGATACACAACGGGGTCCTTCATCCATTAGACGAATCATGTGCCAATTCAACGACGTATTACGAATAGTATATATTATATTTATCGAGATTTATTCGCATTTATTATTTCTAGTAAAGGTTTTAGTATTGGTACCAGGCGCCATTATGAGGCGGAGATAGTTCATATTCATAGCCCGACTGTAATAGGTATTTTTGTCGCGTAAGAGGTAGCAATTTTAGAAATATAACTGTGTTTTATGTTTCGTCCCTGACGGACAGGATGGTATAGCTGTGGTTATTTAGGTAATACATTTAGTAAATGCGAAGGGCATTAGGTATTATCAATATAGTGTGCGAACCCAAGATGTTAGAAATATTTTTAGTTAATATTTTTAGTTAATATTGCATTCAAAAGCGCAATTTTCACAGAATAATTATTTCCAGTTAATAATATATATTTTAGTTAAATGTATAGTTAGCACAGGCAGAGTATTAATATTGTATAGAATACTTTATTTTTAATATTTCAAGAAGGTATAATATTTTATTCCGCGATCCTTTTATAGTTACAGCGTATCTGTCGACCTCAGCCGTTGCCACCCGAGCCATACAACTATTTTCACTAACATCATACGGCAAATGACTTTATTCATTGCAATGAAATTTATATTATTTAATATTATTTACCACGACGTATTTTTGACGGGTCACCCCATAGGATGCCCACTATCTACTAGGATTCATCACATTGTTAGCCGCGGCCAGGAGTTGGCAAATTAATTGAATATAATAGCTAAAACTAAATATCAACTCGCGACGAGTAAGCATCGACATTTTAAATAAATTATTAATACAAAATCCATCGTTAATACTTTAGGAAGACCCTCTATCTACTAGGATCATTACAATTTGAATGAATCGAATTTGTGCGTAGTTCCGAAACTGTGCGTGCGTGCATTTTATTCTTGGAAAATTTCTGAACTAAATAATAATCGGATGTATTCTCATTGCTTTCATAACAGCTATTTTTATATTACATAGTATATAAATATTTGTGTTACAAATACATGTCACATCAATATTCAATAACATGTCACATCAATATTCTTACTATTTTCAAAGTAAGCTAAACGCCTGTGCTATTAAAATAGGACTAACTTACTGGTCTGTAGTGAGATTCGAACCAGTGACCTTTGGATCACGAGGCGAGAGTCCAACAAGCTACTCGAATTATGTAAAGTACCTATTTTTTTAGACGGTTATTTTGTTGATGGGAAAGTAGGTATGAAAGTTTTTTGGGTGTTAATAGGGCTTACGGCTGGCCTGAGTGATCACTGTACACAATGTAACGTTCACCAATTCCACCCATGATATACTATCACATATTGTTGAGTAACTGATCTACACTGAATAATTGATCTACACTGATCGTTGTCAATTATTCTATTGAGTTTCATGAAAAGAATTAAAACTCATACTTACTGAAATGTAACCTCGAATATTTAAAATAATTGGGTCAAACAAAAACTTTCTTGAATTTTCACATTCGTGAAACATAATCTGACGCCAAAAAAAGTATAATTTCAAAAAAATTACAACAAATTATTCAATGTATTTAAATGTAGGTTAGGTTAGGTTAGGCTGTACAATTATACAGTATATTCTCCATACCATTCCCCTCTCCCAAAAAGGGTTTAGTTCATCTCTGTGTGTTTTATACTCTGTGTTCGGTGTGAATATTTTATTGAAAAATAGTTTTATGGCTTTTGGGACTATACCGTACGCGTCGAGCGATAAATCTCGAATAATATGGAAATTGAATACAATTTAGTTCGGCTTTATGGCTCTCGTGTTAGGTACTGTATGTCTACATGTTGTGTATATCGTGTTATTCGTATCTTGAGCGTACAATACTTCTATACTAAAGAGTCCAGGTTCTTAAAACTGAACCAACGTCATCATTATATTAGCCTGTGTCTTTTTACTACTGAATAAATTAAAACATGCTACATTGTCCGATAGAAGAATTTTTTCTAATTCTATTTATTACTCGGTTTGTTGTCTGCCGGAAAACTTTGGATCGATTTTTAACGCTTTTCCCGTGACTCAATCGAGCTGAAACTTTGCAGGCAGACTCGTGACGACGATAAAAATTATCAAACAATTTTTAATTTTTTAAAATAATTACAGTATAATTTTGGATTTTTCGAAATTTTAATGGTTTTTTTCAAATTGACTCCGACGCGTGCGGTAGGCACGAAACCTGATTCAATGAGAATATAATAAAAACTTGGTTTTTATGGGTTAGTTTTTCTTGGCTTATTAGACTGTCTGAAATAAATTTCATTGACAACCCAGAAATATTTTTTTTATATTGTCACATGATCGTGGCTGTGGGAGGAAAATTAAAATACTAGAAATTAATTAGCGTTTTATTAATTAATGATTAATTCATTATTCAATGTACAAAGTCACTAAAAACGAATACGCTATTCTTTAATCTACACTATTTCGTAATACATCACTCGTTATTATCGTTTGTATTTATCGCTCGTAGTCTATTCAATTCTCGTACATAGAAGTCGCTCTGGTTTATTTCGCCAATTAAGCAGCCGTGGCGTAGTTCCATATTTAACCAAAATGCTGGTATTTTCGTACTTTCTAGATTATAATTAGTTTTTAGGAGAAAGTCCTCGTCGTTTCTTAGTTTTTTCAGGCGTTTCCCGAATTTTGCAGATCACCCTAGATTGTTGTAGGCCGTTCTCGATCCTTAACTTGTTTTTCAAAGGGTTTTAACAAGTTTTTCCAACGGCTTCTTTTTTGTTTACATTTTTATTTTTCACACGTGTGATTTCTTTTTCCCACATTTAGTTTATCGCTGTAGTGCAATGCAACGTAGTGCTATGCAATGTAGTGATTATTGAGATCCACTGTCTGATTTTGTTTAAACTTTTGTGTGCTTATTGTATTTTTCTATGTAGTTACTGTATACTTTTGCACTCTTCTGTGTATAGTTTTCTGGGATATTCTGCCGTGTATATGTGACCTCTCTGGCCAACGTTTCGGATCCCATTGCAGGGTCCATCATCAGGGCTGATGTGATGAGTGAGTGTTGAAGTGTAGGTTAAGTATTGCCTTGCAATACCGAACCGAAGTCAGGATCCGATCCGAAACGTTGGCCAGAGAGGTCACATATACACGGCAGAATATCCCAGAAAACTATACACAGAAGATTCTGAACGGCCGTGAAAACCTAAGGATACTTTTGCACTGTTTTACTCTTTTATGTGTTCTGTTAACCAATATTTTCTTTCTTTTGCTGATTTATATTATCTTTCTTATCGATATTTTCTTTCTTTTTGATCGCCAGTTTTCGGATTTTTATTATTTTAAAAACATATTTTTCTTTATTCATCCGAACCATAATATCTTTGGTTGAGATCATGACTGCAGAACATATTTTTCACTCGGATAAAGGTTGCACGAGCTTGCTCATGCGGAATTTGATTTCAACCGAAGGATCCCACCTTTCATTTAAATTTCAGCCAAGTCTACAATACCTACTTTGTACACTCTCTAGTTTCGTTCCGGCAATATAAAGATTTTCACTGTCTGTTAGATCTTGCACATGGTTTCCACAAATCTTAATTAATAATAAAATTTAATTCTACAATAAATGAGAATCCATTCGGGTTCATTGGGGGAATATGCAGACAAGATGCAACCATAAAACATTCACCATCATACAAAGTAAATTGAACAAATCAAGTAATTGTACAGGTATCTTCATCGATTCGAGGGAAGTACTCGACAGTATCTCCCACGAACAACTCGTATCAGAACAAAAAGAAAACGGGATTGACCAAACGGCCCTAAACGGGTAAAAAGCCACTTGCCGAACAGACCTCAGATAGTCGGATCAAATGAATCTCCAAGTAATCCACCAATGTACGGTCCCCAGAACTCTAACATTTCTCACTCACGTAAACGATACATTGTGCTTTCTGCGAGCGGAAGTAAATTCATACAAGCGCATGAATGTTCCCTACATATCTCCACCAAAGGTTACCACCTACCATGCTCTATGTCTAGTTTGGGTGGAAAAAATAAAGGTTCGATATTATTTGAGCACGGTAGTATCATCACCATCAGTGGCGCTACAAACCAGCGTGGGTCCTGGTTCCCTTGAGAAGTCGCCTCCACTTCCTCCTTTCCATCACCATATCGTACGTTGGTCATGCCCAGAGCTCGCAAGTCATCAACTTTGGCCTCCCAACACTTGTTTTGCCGTCAAGCACATCAAAATATGCCGACTACAATGGCTGGGGGACGTGAAAAGAATGAGCAAGAGCGCCTCAATAAAAAGGATATATTCCACAAAGCCCGTTGGTACCGTAGTATTTTTTCTTTAAAACATATTACTTGTCTTTACGCCTTACTTTTCTTAATTCACGTAACAACGTAATGAAACGAAACCTGTTTAAAAACTTTTTTATCCACAAGTATCCCATGAAATTAGGCCCGTCGTAACCGCCCCCAATTCCGAAGGTAGTTATCTAAAATTCAATTCAGAATACCTGCGGCATCATTATGTATAAAATGCAAACGAGTTTGTGTTTACATTTTTTAAAACTTAATATGGTTAATTTATTGTGAGATAATTAACAGGAAAGATCGATGTTTTTCCTATGACTGTAGGTATATATTCTTAGACTCGCAAAAAATAAAAGAAAGTGTATTGATTGACGCCTTGAAGTGTTGAAAAAAAGAGCAACTTGAATCTCTCGCACAATTTGAGGAATCAATTAGACATTAAAATAAATTAACTACGGCTTAATTATAAAAATATGGCAGCCCGTCATGATCCTGGCTTCTCATCAAGGGATTCTGTGTTCCATTCCCAGTGACGTCACCGTATATCTATACGGTTTTCAAGTCGGGATATTTTTGTAAGATGCCGGACAGCTGTCCGCCAGCTAACCGTTCAACAAGCCGACTGCCTGACAGCCGCTTGCCCGACAGCTGATTGTCCGCATTTCTTTCATTATTATTTGCATAAAAATATGCAAATAATTATCTTAAAAATAATAAAATAAATTATCGGACAGTTGGACTGCTGGGCAGTTGGCGGCTTCCGGAAAGTTGTGTCTGACACAAGTTATAAAATTGTTGCCAGAGCGCACTATTCTAGAGTTTTCGCTACTTTACATAAACAGATTTTCCGCTTTACAATTAAGATGAAGTCATGACATATGGCGTAGCTATTTGTTTGGACGCTATTTCGTTGCATATTTTCAAAGGATACTCATAAATATTGTACAAACATCAAAAATTCTTCCCTGGGTTGAGTGTTGCTGATGATGATGATTATTCTCTATGTACAGGGTGCTCCAGAGCTAGCAGCATAAACTTTACCGGTAGATTCCTGCCTATGTTATGAGTCTAAAATGTTTAAGCAACCATGGCCTAATATGAATAGTTATGGAGATATGCAAAATCAAAGTTTGCATTTTTTTCAATATTTCTTACTTATTTTTGGCAAAAAACTGAACTATCATTACAGTAACATATATCGATTATGAAAAATTCATTTGCTTTACAAGTCGAATAAAATAAAAAAAACCTTGCAAAAATTGTAAAAGTTATTTTTTACAAGGTTTTCATCAATTTATTTAAGTTGTATTGAAGCAAATTAATTTTTCATAATCGATATAAGTTACTGTAATGAAAGTTCAACTATTTTCCAAAAATAAGTCAGAAATATTGAAAAAAAATGCAAACTTGGATATTGCATATCCCCATAACTATTGACATTAGGTCATGGTTGCTTGAACATTTTAGACTCATAATATAGTCAGAAATCTTCCGGCCAAGTTTTTACTGCTAGCTCGGGTACACCCTGTATCTTCATTCATTCTTTAAACGTCCGTATACTTTTGCTGTCAATCATTCACTCACTCAGTTCATTCATTCACTCACTGCACAAGTATTGGATAGTTACATAACATGACATAACATAATATAACACAAAATTACATTTTAATCTCCCGGCAGCTTTAGTCAAATTGTAATTACATAAATGTTTTGGAAAATCCATGGCATAATAGGTATGGCTGATTACGATTCTACGCGATCCAAGCATATCAGATCCCATCATATTTCGCGTCTACGAGGCGGCGTCATCAGAGAGAAATTTAATAACTCAATTTAAATAAATTCATATCTAAGGTTCGGAATTCTTTGAAATGATTTTACACTTCACTTACAACGAATTGCTAAAATTATAATAATTGGTTTAGATATTTGCATAGAAAATGACCGTGGTCTTTGCGGTCGGATTTTCCGATATTTCCAGTGAAAGAGATAAATCAGAAATGCAACTTTTCGACCGAAATCGCTCAAAAGAGGTGAGACTAGTATCTCAATGCAATGTGAACCGAATTAGATACTTATCACCTGGATAAATTGGTTGACTATATGTGTATACATTTTTTGGAAAGTATTCGTTGAATACCACTGCCATAGCAAGATCTTGGATAATCATCAAATAACTAGTTATGAATATTAAAAATAATAGTTTTTTAAACCTAATTTTTTTAAATAACTGAATATAAAATAGTAAAACAATTTTTAAATTAAAATTAATATAATTATTATTATTCATCCACAATTATAATAATTTAGAATGTCCGTCCGTCCGTCAGTAACTTTCCATTCAATAGCAGATCTCGCTCCGTTTTAAAAATTAGTATGATATAGACGGACCACTATAATTTGGCGTGCGAGGGAGGGCGTCGCTGTCGCGTAACGTCGCGGGAGTTGTCAGGGTGTAAATTTATTACACAATACATAATGTACAGAATGTCCGGTGACCGGTGTCGTATTAAATACAGAAATTTGGTCGGGCAGCACTAAAGAAACCATGCAGTAATGGCGGCTGTTCTATCTTTCAAACTGTCAGACGGTAATATCGGTCCATTATTCGCTTTTTCAGCTCCACAAAACTTTAATACTTCATTGGCAATTGTTCTTCCACCATCCCGGACTGTTTAGGATGTTTTGGACATAATAATTCAGTGTATATTGGTAATCAAATGACACAGCTCGCGCTCAAAGACGAGAATGAACTGAATGACAGGGCGAGGGGTTACCGCCGGGTGCCGACGGGGCGGGTTTTAGTTCAAATTCGCCGCATGCCAAATTACGTTGGGCAAGCAGTAGCTCATCTTATTCAGTTATCAAAAATATTATAATTTCCAAATTTTTAGGAAATAAAATGAAAACATTTACTTTATAATTTTCTATGGCGGCCGAAATATATATGTTAAATGTACGTCATTTTTGATAAGCTATAGTAATTATTAAAATTTTCAAAAAAAGTAGATGCGAACATGGAAAACGTGTTGCAAAAATATTATTACTTTTTTAAAATTAAACTAAACGCCTACGCTATGAAAGTAGGATTAACTTGCTGGTGTCCTGGAATGGGGCTCAAACCACTGACTACTGGATTACTAGGCGAATCATAACCACTACGCCAATAAGCTGCCCGCTTATACTATTATGAATAGTTTATTAATTTCTTTATTAATATCAAATATTTTTCATTAAACTATTATTCTTTAAAAAGTCCATTCACACATGTATTCGTAAGTTGTAATATGATCATCAAAATACATTATTTTCTGTGAAACAAAGTCCGTCACTTTAGAAATTTCTCAGGAAAAAAAAGTTTAAAAGATTACAAATATTAAATTTTATACTAAAATATCACGATTTTTAGAGTGTGTTGGAATGCTCCGGGTCAATCCCTCCCGCCGCGCATGTTCTCATTCTCACGCTGTTATTTTACTTTTACATCTTCACTTGCTCGCGGAGCTTATCTTCGGTTGAGAAATAAACATCCACAAGCAAACGCAACAGTCTTTTTTTTATAATCTCACCAAGTTTCCTCTAAATATATAAAATAAATTTGCAATTTAGATTACTTCGCAGAAATTAACAGCTTTTTTGGATTGCATATATTGTGATCCTGATTATTGTGATCCTCGGTAACGACTTGTAGATGTCATTATCTTCAACTTTCCAGGGAAATTCAGTAGCATCCTAGACCTGGTTACTACCTACGAAGAATTGGAGGTCGTCTTTTCAGTCAGCCGGTTCAGTGATGTTACCTTGAGACTCGCTGTGTACAATATCGACTCCGTCTACGAAAGGCGACAGGTGGAAGAGTAATACATCAATCAAACACAGCCCAAAACAAACTTGTTATCTCCCTACAGATTAAACAAAGGCGATACTTCGATGCCACGTGATTTGTCGTCGCTCCAATGGCGTATTGCGGCAAATGTAGCACGGGAACAAAATCTAAATAAAAAAAATGTACAAGCTGGTGACATCTTTCGGCTAGTATTATTTTAAAAGTGACGTTTGAGTGTTGAGGATAATAGCATTCTGAAAAGAAACCCGCAATCGAAACAATTCAAACAGTTTACTAGATTTAATGTGAAAAAAACGTCTGAAATAGAGAAAATACAGCCACAGTTCTAGGAGTGGTCATAATATAGGCGTATATCAATAAAATAGAAAGCGTGGAGCAGATATTAGCTTTTTTGGTACGTGTTAAACATAACTAATTGTAATTGAACTGAAATTGAAATTTCAGATATTACAAATACGGATGAAAATACACGAAAAAAATCATAAACGGAACGTTGGTTCGCGTTTTTGCTAGGATCTAAGTAGTACATATTTATCCTGGTATATACTTTTTGGCGGTCCACGAAGAGGCAGCAGTAGCGACATGCGTTAAGAGGCCGATTCGGGTTTGTTGGCACGGGGTTTAAGCCCCATCTCCGGCCGCTTAATTTGTTTTTTTGGCCGTGAATTCGAACGAAATTACGGACGTTCCACGAAGTTACCAACGGACAGACAACGAAATTGTTATGTTTGATTCTGTGAATCAGTATGGATAATGTGGGGTAATGTTTTTATTCAAAAATTTTATTATAAAAATCTTTCTCCATTAAAACGCATACGATTGGTCGTGACGTATCAATTTTTTGACGCGTGTTTGGTGTAGTGCTATAGTATTTGTACATCTATATTTGTCATACAATCGTGACACACGTATTCGTTTCTAATGAAATGAAGTGTTTGGAGGGAAATGAAAATTTTGATTTTAGAAATCATTTTTAAACTCTTAATTTTTTTTCGTAGACGTATTTTTTAGACCAAAGTAAAGATTATTCTACTAAAAAAATTGTAAAATATCCCTATTCAAATGAGAGACTTTTACGCAGTGATGTGAATTTAATGCAAGCGATCGGTAGGCTTGAAAAAACTGCTCAAAGCTTTTGATTTTTTTGACGTATATACCATTAGAAAAAAAAAATTATTTTAAGTTTTCTTCACACTAAGGCAGGATACTTCGAAAAATCGAAATTTGAAAATTGAAAAAGCACAATTGGAAGAAAATGATCTTTTGCAACGGTCGGAAGGCATTTTGTATGGTGCAAGGTCGCTGATTAAGCGTAATTTAATTTTTTGTGATTTTTCCTTTACAACAACTTTGAACGCGTTTATCTCTAAACTACTTTTTTGCACCGCTTGCACCTGTAGCAACCGACTGAACTAGAATTATTAAAAAAAATTTTTTTACTACAGTAGTGAAAGAACATGTTATTTATTATTTTTGCATGTATATTAAAAATTCTAGTTAAGTCAGTTTCTAGTGGTATATTCAACCTAAAAATTCAAATTTTTTTGTTTTAGATGGCCCATTTTTGAAAGTTCAACACCAGCGCAGACCCACCTACTAATCGAGAGGCTGTATTCAAATGGTGTATTTGTATGTTAAAAGTGCATAAAATATATAATATTTTTTTAATGTAATTCAAGAATGTATTTATTAAGCCTAATATACCCTACATCAATATCTTTCTTCATAAAAATTAAAAAAATAGCCTTCTTTTCGAGCGCCCAAAGTAGAATCCTGCCTTAAACCTCGTTATCAATTCGAATAGAGTTGAAGACATGCTTCTTACCGAATGCTGGTCACGTCATGATCAACCCTCAACAGAAGGCCGACCACCAGCCTTGCTACGCTCTCGTTTCGGGAGAAGCTCTGGCCGCGCGTGCTCTCAGTATTAATATGACCCGACCTCACCACGCCTTTCCTTGAAGATCTCTTCATAAATAATAATCATTTCCTACTTCTTTGATCGCAGTCACTTCAGAGCGCCACATATTCTTTATCATCGCTATTTTGTTCACCTACTCCATGCGGGTCTGTCTTGATATTTTTCACCCTTCTTACAATAAGGCTTTGTGCATGTTTCGGCATACATCTACTCAGGCCATATTTCTCGCTAACTATAGATTTCACCTTCCTCAGGATATCGTTTCGATCCGAGGTCTGTCCATCCCCCAGGAAAGTTATCGCATATTATGCACGCCCATGACTTCCGTGGCAAAAGTGCATTCTCCTGATGATGCTGTGATATGACTCCAGCGCAACGTCGAGAACAGAACCTCAAGATATCCATATGGTTCGCATAAAATTCTCCCTCTCCAAGCGCAAGAGTTATAAGAGTATATAAGAGATATCTTTTTGGAGAGATATAGCAAAAACATTTATATATCTTTATATTTTTAATAGGCAAGATAAAATTTGTAATACAAACAAAAAAATAGAAAATATCCACTGTTTCAATACCTAAATATGTCAAAAGACCGTAATATATCGCACATTGGCCTGTAAATCTTGCGCCATATTTTATTTCTGAAGACCTGCTACTTGGTTTCTTAACATAATTTAAAACCATCACAACCGTATATATTAGTCGGTAATATCAGCAATCTGTATAATTATTCTATTTTAATCAAAATAACACACTTTGCTAAAACCACTATTTATTGCATAATAAACATGTTTCGAGGCCATTGGTCTCTTCATCAGGATACAACGTATACTAAAGATTAAAATTTGAAGTATAGACAATAACATAATTAGGAACTCACATGAAAATACATTTAAAACGTAACTATTTGCAAAAAGAATTTGCTTATTAATAATATTTGATTTTCTATTAAAATTTTATAAGTTGTTTTATTAGATTTAATGCCTCGACGATAGCAATTTATAAAAAAACAAAGTAAGAAGTGAATTACTCTCCTTATTTATTTATTCTTGAATATAATTGTTTCTTGCATTGAAGTGCAGCGTGTATAAACAAAAAAGCCGTGCATTACAAAATATTCAGGAAAACAAATATTAAGTAAATTATGCTTATGTTCAGAAAAAAACATTTTTAAATTCTAGCGGTAATTCCTGCCAAAGGCTTGTTTTAACTTTCATTTGTGTCAATTCAAACAATGCTGCTCCTATTTTATTTGTTTGCAGCCATCAAATTTGTTTCTTTTATCTACTCTTAAAAGTCGTACTGAACTGAATATTTTCTTACTAAAGCCGTATTATATTCGCCCTATCCCTACATCTGCGAAATTATTGTAGCTGGCAAGTAAATTTTTCATACTACAGAGAGTTTTTTGGAAAGGTCTTCTTTTGCCGAGAACTACGCGCACGTCATTGAAATTACTAATTACATATTTGCTGACATACTAAATGTTTCGCGTGAACTGTAATCAATTTGCTTATGTAAATGACAATAATTACCATAATTTTATTAGAGTTCATTAATTAAAATTATTAGTGCATCCAATTTCAATCTGTTTCTATTTATATGAATTATCAAATAGTAATTTGTAAAGCTTGTTGTTAAATTCAAGTTTTTGAACATTTTATATGCAATATATTACCTTCATTTATGACGACACTGACATCGAAGATTTCATTTCATTACGGATAAATCGGCGTTTATTAGACAAAAGAAATATAGAAATACCTAGATATATAGAAATACCTGTTCTGAGGTAGCTAGCTTTTTTTATTATGATTTTACCACCTTAGATTGATATCTAATATTACATTACAGAAATAAATTACATAAAGTTTAACTCAAGAGTAAAAAATATAAAAAAATATAAAAGTACCTATCATGCGAGATGCAGGAAAAAATGGAAATAAATGCAAACGATAGTTTAACATTTCTTATCCAAAAGCGTCGTTTGTATGGATCCACAAAAAAGTGGTATGCTAAAATAAAAGTAAAAAAAAGAATAAATATGAATGCAAAAAAGAAACAAGAAAGAATGTAATTTGGTAAAAAGATAAATAAAATTACAAAAAATTAACAAGCAGGACTAAAAATCTATAAAATATAATAGAATAAATAAAGTAAAATGAGTAACATAATCACAGTATAGAGTAACAATCTATAAAATATGATACAGTAAAATAAAAATATAAAAATAATCACGGTAAAGAGAACAAACAAGAATACAAATTCGTAACACTTTTGACTGATAAAACTTGATAAAATTGATAAAAAATTTATTGTATGTAGCAGAGTGAAAAAAAAGTTTAGTTGAAATTAATTATATTTCTGATTTAATTATGGATAAAAATACTTTTATATTTATCCATAAGTTTTCGAAATATAATATAAAATTCTGCTGTAGTGTATATTAAATATGTATATACGAGTATATATATATATTGTACTGAACATTCCATCTCATAGTAAAATACTACGTAGAATCATCTGTAACTTTTTACGGGCTTCTCGTTATCTCTAGAATAAACCACTCTACGGAATTATGCTATAAAAGGAATCACGGGAATTCAGTTTGTGACGTTGTCGTCACTGTTGTCAGTGTGATATCCGTAACGTAAAACAGTGTGATCAGTGATTCGTGTTATTACAACATGCGATATTAGTAAGCGAGCAAACACAGTGTGACTACCAGTGATATCTGCAGAAATTAATAAAAAATACCGGTTCGAGGTGTTTCTACGTGCGAGCATTGAACGGAGTTTACGAGAAGTGATCTAAGCAACAGAACTAGTGTTAATTAGTGCGAATTAAGGAACAATTCAATAATACGTGTGCGAAATACTCAGAAGACATTCAGGGACTACAGAATTATAAAAGGTACTTCAATTTAACTTGGTAATAAATTAAACTTAATTAATTATTAAGTTTATATATACCACATGCCACTGGTTTCTTGTCACATTTATTCCCGAGAATTATATTGTTCAACCGATATAAAAGCCTAGTATTTTACAATGAATGGCATCAATGATCGCTTAAAACAAAACCTATTTATTTAATTCAATTCAATTTAAATAAAACAAAACATTTACACAGACTGTAACTGAATATCTCCGATGTATCGAAAGTGTTTTGTGGGGTTTTATTTACGTAAAACCTTTTAGAATATTTGGCACACTAAATATTTGACAGTTGCCTAAAATGCATAGATAAACAAAAATTCTAGACAGGCGATTATCTATAAAAAGACGGCGCCGGCCGCGAATTTTATTTGTGTTTCTACCACGTCTGAGAGGAAAAGCGAGGGTTGGGTGAACTCCCACGACGCGTGGGAAGGAGGGAGAATGGGAAGAATTAGTGTCTTTATTGGGTCACGGCTGTAGAAGGATAAACAAGAAATAAATTAATTTAATTCTAAAGCCAGTACTAGATACGATAAAAGTTACTAAAATTGTTGCGCTTATAATGAATACTAAATAAACTAAGATATTAACTCTTTGCACTCTACATTATTTTTGGTTTGACTTAGCAGCAAACGAAGAGCATTTTAAGAGCAGTTACTATTTACTTACATCTTACAAAATTATAGCCTTGTAAAGATTATTTTATAAATAAATTTCAACCCTTAGACTGTAAAAGTAATAGATTTAGTAATAAAATATAGGGGAAAATACAGATACCAACTTTAAGAACCACTATGGCATAACACCACAATACATACATAGATTTAAATGAAATAGTACATTGTTGCCACAAAACAAATCTCAAGAAAGAAACATTTCAAAATACGAACAGTTTAAGAAAGAAGTCAAAGCCTTGATTTTGGACAGCGATGTATTATAATATTACCCTCATGTCTCAAATGGTTTTGTTTAATAAAAACTACTACTTTTAAATGGTTTCTGATTAATAAAAACTTGTACTTTATTTTGGCTTGTAAATACTCTTTCCATAAGTTCGAGTTATTGGCTCGTATTATGGGGAGTATAATGTCAATTACATATGTATAATTCATTTTAAAAATCATGTTATAAATGAAAAATAAATAAATAAAAATATATTCATTATTTTTATATACATACATCTACGAATCGAAACCATTATTTAGAATAGTTCTTATATACTTTGTCAAATATTATATTAATCTAAAGTGCACCAAGATTATTTTGTCCTGTCAATTAATGTTCATTATAACCAGGTGTTCATCGCAACAAAACTTCATTTTATTAAAATTATTGCCTCGCTTAACACATGCATTATATTTAATCTAATCTTATCCAATTATTTCTAGATTTATCGTCCAAATGGATATCCTGTTAATTTATGAACTGTAAACGTATATGCATTAAAACAACATATGATATCATTAAATTTATTGCAAGTAATGATTTCCAGAATACCCTTCCCTCTAGAGATACATAGATAGTAAAACCCATCAGTGGTAATATTATCGTATATTACATTCAAACGAGAAATACTTCAAAATCAACTAATTAAAATAGGTTTCAGTAAATACGTTTTTTTGTATATTTTATACCGGACTCAGACGACAATCACCAGAATTAATAAGGATGCGAATTAAAATAAAGTAAACGGGAATGATAGTGTAGTCTGTATATGACAAAAGGGAGGGCACTGGATGCACGACTTACCTGCCGAAGATACTAATTTCTTGAATAATGAAGCGAGGATGATGGTCAAACTCAATTAATCGCTAATAAAAATTTCACACTCACGTATTCACACGCGAGGTTCAAGTAATAAAATTTCAGAATTTGTAATTCATTTGATAGAAAAAACCACACATTTGACCAATCGTCGGGTTTAGATGTACTTATAGAAATAACATAGGTATGCGTCTCAATAATTTGGAATCATTAGAAATAAAAAAAATCATTAATAGATAAAAAATATTTACTTAATAAACAACTAGATGTCTTGCACTCAATTGAAAAAAAAAGTAAAATGCAAACTGTGTAAATCAATACAGGAATGTCATACAAATATGATCTTTTGGTACATAGTAGAGGTAACTATGTAAAAAAATATAACATTCTTAACTCAAAAATTGGGTGCAATAATATGTAGTTCGATAAATGAATTTTCGAAATTGTTGTGGAAAAATATTTTATGGGCTTTACGATAATAAATTTTCCTATAAACAGTGTTCATTACAGTATTAATTTTTATGGATTACTTATCGCGTATCGTCAAACGAGCTCATAATAATTATGTTTCATGTTAAGTGTAGCGTAAACATTTTATTAGACACCCAGTAGTTTGCCCCATTAACCTCTAATTAATATACCCTTTAAGAATGACGTAACCTCACACTTTTTACAATATAGGTATAAATTTTTAGAAAATAGTTAAAGAATTTTCAATGTTTTATCATGAATCTTTTAAAGCTCCTTTCATTATATGTAAATGAAGATGATTAGGTACCTACTGATCTTCATTTTATTTGAATTGGTAAAATGGAACATTTGAATTTGTGTAAAAATGCTTTTGACAAACAAACAACTGACAATCGATCTATTATGAATATTATGTTTTAATGATAATATACTGGTGAATAATATTAAGTAATTTATAAAATGTCTGTGAATGTTAATTGATTAATATGAAATAATAGCTTAAAATGTTGTTTCTTTTTTCAGGTATGATGTGTACTTTTATTATTTTTAAATTTTTATGTGAAATATTGTTTTTTGTTAATAAAATATATACTGTTTTCAGAGCAACGCAAAACAGCTATTATTTATAAAAACTAAAATATTTACCGCGGGGATACGCTGATGTGACGAAGCACCACAATTTTCTGTCCTGACACACAACTCTCACCTTATCCACTTTCATACATCTTCGCATGAAACTCGACGATTGTTGAGGCTTCTAACAGGACCATCTTCCAGTATCTGATTAATCTGGCCATGCCACGTCTGGTGTTCTGGCGCCGCCAACACTCGCGTCATTTATCTTTCTCACCATTATTTCCTCATTAATTTGCTCAACTTGCCCAAACCACCTGAACAACCCTTTTTGTACTTCTATTCACTATGCTCAGGTCAATTTAACTATTTGTTTATTTTTCACTCTATAATAAATGAATTTATTATAGAGTGAAAAATATACACATAGTGATTTCAGCATTCAGTCTACTTTCGTTCCTCCTTTGCCAACTCCAGTCTTCATTTCCATAAAAAAGTGCTGGTACCAGAATTCCATTGTATACCGTTAGTCTTGCTTCGGTTGACGTGTTCCTGTTAGACATTATTGTCACGAATCGTGGCTTTGGGAGGCAAATGGAAACATTAGAAATTAAGTGACGATTTATAAATTAATTATTAAATGGAAAATGTCACTCAACACGAATTCAATTAAAACACAAATTTATTTAAATCACATTATTTCGCAATTTATCATTCTATCATTCATATCAGGTCTATAAACTCTTTATTATCGCTGGGTAACTGTTTCGAATAATTTCTGTTCAAATATCGCACGTAAGTAAGTATTTCGATTAATTGATCTGCGCATCACACACGCGTTGGCAACACCGATCGCCACGTTAATCTCGGTCGAAACGTCAAAATAACAACTTCCGCGCCGCGGTCTAGACCGCATTAGAGACGCGCAATCGCGTTGGTTTCGAACCTCCTAGATTGTTCTCGTGCTTAGAAGGTTCCCGTCGCTTCTGAGCTATCCCAGGCACCTCTCGAATGTTGTAGATAATACGAGAGTAAGGTAGAATATACCATAGGGTTAGATTAATTGCTTTCATTGACATATTACGAGGGATTCTTTCAATACTTGGCATTTCGTTTCAATATTTATTAGAATATTTTTCACTAATACTAATTAATTTTTATCAAGAGATGCTGTGGTTGATTCATTGTCAAGCTAATTTTTTTTAAATGCTTTCGGTGTTGTAGCCCTATCGCAAAAAATAAAGTTATCTTTAATGTTAAGGCAAAACTTATTTCCTTTTATTCGCATGATTTGTCCTATCGTAAAAAATTAAGTGATAAAAGAATAAGTATGAATAAAGAAGATTACCTAATACCATAAAAAATATGGTAGGTATTTGAGAAGCTTAACATTTAAGGTAGCATAGTTTACATTCAACAACGATTCAATAATTTAGGGTTTGTTCAAGTATTAGTAATTATTTAATTATAAAGAATATTTCAATGTATATGTTATATAAAAGAATATAATGAAAGTTTTAATGGCGGTGAAAGAGTTACGTTATAATATTTTATTTTTGAGCCGGGTCGGCAAAGAATTTTTCGCAAAAAAGTGGATTTTAAACGTGTCGCGATCTTTCTTTCTCACACCATTAAAAAAACAAATTTATTTATCGAATTAATTTTTATGAAATAAAACAAATTTATATTTCAAATATTGAAGTACATGTAGTTGAGTCTTTGTGAAGGTGAAAGTTGTTCGAATCAAATTACAGGTTTCTTGAAAGTTACAAGCGTTACAAATTATAAGCATACAGGAGCAACAAAACAATACTCGTATCTTGTTACATCAAATACATACCTCAATAGTAGGGATGGGTCCGCTCTGTACTAAGTACTACAATGTAGTACTACATTATACTGAAGTGCACACTTCACACGTTTGTAAGTGAACTGCACACTACAAACTACAAACTGTAGACTTTAAAATGCACACTAAAAACTACACATTTCACATTTTTATTTATTTTTATATTTATTAGAGACACTAACAGGATAAAAGGTACATGATACTCTAATAATAAAACATTATAAATGAAGACTATGCCCTTTATCCCAATTACAAGTGTCTTCGGTACGCCCTAGCAACATGTATTTTTGCATTTAAGTATATTTTACATGTACATTTATGTGTATGGTATATTTAGTGTTTGAATTTAGTGCGGTTAGTATTTAATAAATAATTGATTTAATGGATCTATAGGTTCAGGTCATCTTTTAGAAAATGGATGTAAATAATTGTAATTGAATTAATTGTTATAATATAATTGAAGTGTGACTTTTTTTTATGAAGTCGATGTAGATTATAGATGTATGATGTAGATAAAAATAAATGATTGACGGAGGTTTTGATGTGCATAAAATGGCTGAAATATTTTTTTTGGTGTCCGAACAAAGAAAATTATGGAAACCAAAACAACCCCACCCCCATAGATTAGAACTTTTTGGACACATAAGAAAATTTCGGAATCGAACGATGAAATCTTCGGAAACGGAAACAACCCTTCACTCATGGTTTATAAAATTTTGGGACTGAATGACGAAATGCCTGGAAATGAAAAAACCCCATGGATTTGAAAATTTTGTAGTGGTACACTTTTCAAGAAGTACTACTTGTAGGTCATTGTAGTAGATAGAACTTTGTAGCACTACAATTACATACCTCACTTCATATAGTTTATTGAAGAAGATGAAGTGTGTAATATTTTGGTACCTACTACAATTGTAGCACACACTTTGTAGTCTTCAAACTGATGAACGTGTGCGTGTTGTAGTCTTCATTTTGAAACATAGTTTTCCCTTCGCTGCTTAATAGTATGTTATTTATCCGATGTATCTAATATTGTTTGATTGATGTGATCTTTATCTCTGGCAACAAGCAATCGAAGGTAGTCGTTTATGTTCGGGAAGGGTGAGACCTTCAAGGTTTGGATCCTCTTCCCTCCCAAGAGAAAGAAAGTCAAAAGAAGTCCTCGGTCCAAATGTTGTCGGGTAAAGGCGAGTTTCATAGAGGTTATTTGACCTGAGATTTGGAGCGTGGTACTGAATATTTCTGGACGTGTACTTTATAAGATACCGAAGCCCTAAAATATTATGAAAAAATGTACCAAAGAGTAATTAAGTTCTTGTGGTGGTCCAGATCCGTCGCGACTCTAGCCGCACGCACCGAATCGGCACCTACCAATCAGAGGCTCGATGCGGCTAACCAGGTCTCGGTCGCCGATACGTACATCTATTCTGTCGCCGCCATGTTTTTATAATTTTGATTGACATGCGTAATTAGCGGCATAACATGTTACAGAATACATTTTTTACAGTCGACAGATTAGAAACTATATAAATAAATTATAGTATTACAGTAGATGTTATAAAATATAAGATTTATAAAATTACTGCGCAAGTGTTAAGTGCGTGGGTTTCAAGGTCGTTGACACATTTTAATCTAATTAATGTAAATTGAATTGTGGTGGCGTTGGTATTGGTAAACGTTGTAAAGTAATCATTTAATCCAGCTCATACATGTCACAATCCCTGTGGCCACCCTATAAAGTCTGCCATACACGTTTCCCGTTATAAATAAATAGATTCATCTCTGTGAGATAATAATTTATCATTATTTATGTGGCAAATCAATTTATGATAGAGTGAAGAATGCAGATGTTAAGAATGAATGTAAAGCTGACCTTAGCATAATTAATAGAATTAAAAAAGGGTCGTTCAGATGGTTTGGGCATGTGCGAATGAATGAGGAAAGAATGGTAAGAAAGATAATAATGCAAGTGTTGATGGCGCCGGAAAGAGAGGGCGACCGCGGAACACGTGGCATGACCAGATCAACCAGATACCGGAAGATGGTCCCGTTAGAAGCGTCAACAACCGGCGAGCTTGCATGCGAAGATGTATGAATGTGGATGAGGCGAGAGTTGTACGTCAGGACAGAAGAGTGTGGTGCTCTATCCTCTCTGCCTACCCCCCACGGGGAAAGGCGCGATGGTAAGTAAGTAAGTAAGTAATTTAATCTTAGCTTTTAAAACAAAATAGTCAAGATCGAATCGCAACAGGCAAGAGCGACGTTGCCAGTAGCTTGGAATGTCGTCCGCATGGCCTAGCAGCATCCAAATGTAGTGAAGCGAAGAGGCCAGTCCGCATTTATTCGACGGAACGATATTTTTTTTACTTTCTCTTCATTTCGAATGTGCGAAAGTAGCCAGCTACGTTTTAGTTTGACAATCTATAGTGCTGGACGCCCGCTAATTATTCAACCTTCTAAAATAAGACAACCGAGTCGGCGAGTGAGTGGACTTGTTCGGTGTGTAGAGTGAGACCTCTTGCGCAGTTTCAAATCGCCCCCAACTGTGGGTTTTCATAATTGTTTTGTGACAATTATGATGCAATGTCTATTTGTATTTTCATTTAAATTTTGAATGTGTTCCATCCATTCACTTAGATTTTACGAGAAAAACAATGAATGAAAATGTATTTTGGGTGAAATGTCATCAGTTTAGGAGATAAGCGACATTAAGGCAGCCGTGCAATCCGGTGTCGTAAAAACAAACGGGCCATTTACATCTTTATTCTGCAATAAAGATAGATATATATATATAATAAAATGGATATACATAAACATAATATAACAATAATTATAACTGAGACCACTCCCTTAAGGGATAAATTGAGAATAACGCAAATTTGGTGACAACATTAATTTGTGCTGGTATTATGCAAGAGAAGATTCTAAAAAACACATCCCTTTATAAACGACGACGACATCGCTCCCCAGGTCAGTGTGTTTTGACAGCTAACGAAAACCGTAGAACCGGATGAAAAGAGAGGGTACTCTGAATCCGTGGATAGACAACAAATCAACGGAGATCCTATATTCGCCTGTAAAGTTTATCCTTGACCGTGACTTTGAAAGTGACTTATGACTTAGGAGTTATATGGACTATTCTTTGACTTTGAAGTGGAATTACGGCTTATGTAAATGCTGACTTGGATGGAGAATAAAGAAGTAATTATGGTTTTTAGAAAGCATTCAGGTTTGAGGTACTCGTAATAAAACCATTTAATCAAAAATAAAGTCATTTACGAATTCGCCCAAAATGTTATTTACATCATTTTAATCACATTTACTTTATGGGTATGTGGCTGACTTGAATCGCATGTGATTAATCAGAATATAGGTTTGTTGAAATACATGATTAGAGAGGTACCATATTATATTTTTAATAAAATGTTCTTCAGTTACATATATCGCTAGCTAAAGTAATCTAATTTGATACAATTAAGATACAGGATGATTTATTAAACGACAGGTAAAATTAGTGTCATATAAAATAACTCATTTTCATAATTAAAATAACATAATTAATATGTGTCTTGTAATAATTGACACTCTTATAAAATAAGTAATAATAATGATCATGAACATAAAATGATAATACACAACAAGTCACAAATGTTTGCATTTGCAACTCACCGATAAGATTTATTCAACAGTTTATTTTATTTCAGAATGTACAATGAATACAGAATTACATGCTTTTATATTTATTTTTATATTTCTTTGTAATTGAAATCGTTGTACAGTTGTAGCATTCTTATTGTATAGAAGATTTTCGCTGTCTCCTTAACAAGACAGCGATCTCTGCTAAAGGCAGGCTCACCTGTCATATCACCAGTGGAATGGGAACATAACAAATTTATCTAAATCTACACAAGAAAATATTATATAATTAAAAAAATAATGCATATGTAAAAAATATGAGGAACATATATTTCTGTCAATGCGACATTTTCACAGAAAAAATTGTCGATTGATGTTAAACTAAGCCTATAAACTTATTTAAGCGTGTAAATTATTATATCAGTATAATATATATGATACGCACACCCGAAGGTGAACAAAAATCCCGCACCTGTGCATGTAAGAGTTTTCTTGTAAGTGATCATACCCGGCTGAACGACTGCAAAATTGCCGTTTTTTTAAAGAGGGCACATATTTGGCGAATTTTACTGTAGGAGACTCCGCCCAGCAACGGCAAGATAATAGCCATGCATCTTAATTTCTAAAATAATACTACCACCGCTGAAAACGTATAAAAGCCGTGCGCTGGTATTGCCAGGTAGATTAAGCTGTTCGGAAGAAGCAGCCCTCGCCTTCCTAGGAGGTGTCCGGGAGGTATTCCTGGTGAGTCAAGATAACCTGATCACCGCCGCAGTTGAGTGTTTTCTTGCTGGACCGAGTCGGTACCAAGCCGAGCTTGCGTGAAGCTCGAGTCTTATCGTTTGCTCATCTCTAAAACGTCTCTCTGCTTGAATTTCATCGCTCTTGTAGTCGAGCTTTTTCCGGCAAGAGCCTTCACCGAATCGGCAAACTGTGGTCACCGAGAATACTGGATAGTGACCGTGTCAGAGACCTAAGTGCCTGTGCCATTTTTTTTTTTTTGTGTGCTTTTGTATTTCTACTGCTTATGTTTTCTTGACTTTCTAAATTATTTCACACGCTTCTATGTCAAATGTTCATACGTTGAAATAACCCATTCCGTTTTATAAAGTATTGCATTATAATCATTGGACCATTTAATATGCCCAAGTTTAGGTACAGCTAATAAAGAAAAATCTGTACTCAAAACAATAAAAATCGAAAAATTCAATATCTCTAACAGGTACCTAATAAAACATTCAGATCTTGTGTCTCAAAATGCAAGATAAAAATATGAATATCGATGCCTTGGAAGATGCGAAACATTATGGCTGAAAAACTTTAGGCAATTATAGTAGCTTATTGGAGTAGTGCTCATGAAGCTCTTCTAGCGATCTGGTGGTCGGTGGTTCGAGCCCCATTCCGGGACACCAGCAAGTTATCCTTATTTTCACAGCACGAGCGTTTAGCTTATTTTGAAAATAGTAAAAATATTGAAACGAGATGCATTTCGTGTTCGCATCACTATTTTAAAAAAGAATTGTTTGGCCAGTCTATTGTTGAACTTTTTAGGGCCGTAGTATAGAAAGTAATATTAACCAATGTCCGCTGAAAAAGAAATCAAAATAATATTTTCAACAGTCTCATTTTATTTGATGTTAATGGTCTCATTGTATTAGGTGTTATAAGTATTTTTGTTTCAAATTAGAAACAAATTAGTAGAGGTAACAATTCAACCCGAAGAAAATTTTCTGCTTTGCAAGAAATTTCGTTAGCTTCTATACGCTACATTTATTATTTTATAAAATTACAGGCTTTCAGAAAGGAATGTCAAGTAGACAAACTTGAGCTCGTTCGATACATCCTTCTGTTTGAATAACGAATTATTTGAGTCAAGATCGGATGATTTTTATCGCAGAAACATCGAAAAACTTGCTTGTGAAGGAGAATACATTACTGAGTGATCATTTGTCATTTTTTTGTTGTCCTCTTGTTATTTTTATTTGGAAAAAAACTTATGTGATTACCAAAAAGAAAAATTAAACATTTCTTTTCAAACAGCCTTTATCTGTCAAAAGTTTTATTGAAACAATAATTTTTTGTATACACAATCTTAGAGCCTAATCTACACGTCGCGCGTGACTCTCAATCATTAAGGCCCGTGGTATTAAGATTCATATAATGTCAAACATTAACACTTAGAACCTTTTATAATGCGGTATTTACATAATTGACACTTTAGGTATCTTAATAGTAGATAGACATCGCAGATTTGAATCCTGGCTTCATCTTTGACTACCAAGTAATATTAGTTCTGCTTTCACTTTAAAACCCGATTATATTATTATTATCATAGCTTCGTGGCATTGGTATCCAAAATAAACACTTAAAATTGAATAAACTTTTAATAATACAACAAAGTACACAAACTTTATTACTGGTTGGATTACTAATTTAAAATGTAACTAATTCTATATTTTAAGTATCTATCTCTTAGAAATTCAAGTATTCTATAAATCTAGAAGTTGTGTTTCCTATAAATCTCATAATCAGTATATTGTAAATTAGTAATTCTCGATGACTGCAATGAAACTCTTTTGGATATTGCTGCCTTTGCTTTTATACCTCATTATTCGCACCAATCGTTGCACTTACTAGAAATTTCATAAACATGGTTAGTTCGCTTCAATTCGCTCGTTTCTATGACTTTGCCAGATGTCAAAAATATAGAATCTTCTTAGGTTTTCACGGCTACTAAGAATATTCTTTTTTTCTTCGTCTTTTGGGGTATTATACCGTATTTTTATGACCTTTCTGACCGACATTTCGGATCCCATTGCAGGATTCACCATCGGGGCTGATGATGGATCCTGCAATGAGATCCGAATCGTTGGCCAGAATGGTTGTAAAAACGCGGCACAATACTCAAAAAGACACATACCAGAAGTCAAAAATATATCTGATGTCGCCATGCACGTCACCGCCAATTTATAGCTAAAACAAAAAAAATAGTAACGGCGCTACTAGATTTTCTCGAAGCTTCTGGTATAACTTGTCCTCATCTCTTATTTTCTGCATTTCAAGGTCGCTAATACTCTGTTGGTGATCTATATCTTAAGAATAAATGAAAAAAATTTACAAGGTATAGCGGCTTTCTCCATTCATCACGATATTGTGCATTTCTTACCCAGTCCTGTGTGTATTAGTGACCTCATCTGCTTCTTTTGCCTTTCACCTTGCAAATGATCATACAATTTTCAAGGTTTGTTCTGCCATTTTCGCGGGCAACGTCTTTGTCTTCTGAAAATAAAGTTCTTCCAAGCAAGACTGAATGTATGAAACTAAATGTAACTGATGTATTTAAATGACTAAATATTATTATATTACTCCAAGCATGGATCTCTCCACGGATCGTTGCGTGCATTTGAGCTTTTCTACACTTTTCTTCATAAGGGCCATTGTCTCCACTCCATACGTCATCAATTTTGACCACAAAAAATTACAGTAGGAATTGACAATACCTATATAGTAAGTATATAGACAGTTGTTTTAACAGTAACATAATGTTACTGTAAAAACCTTCAAAAAGTAATTACGACTTGAATGTACTTTTGTGATTTAAATGTTATATACAAAAATAAAATAGAATTGAATTGAATAATTTAGAAAAAGGAGGTATAAGATTTAAAATAATTTAGTAAATGGAGGTAAAGGTTAGGTATTTATGATGAGTAGGGAATGAAGATGTTTGGAAAGAATGTTAAGCCGATCTAAGCATAGTGGATATAATGAAAATAGGGCCGCTCAGATGGTTATGGCATGTTGAGCGAATGGATGAGGAAAGAATGGTAAAAAAATATATGAAGCAAGTGTTGACGGCACCAGAAAGAGAGCAAGTAGCACGACCAGATAAACCAAATATCGAAATATGGTCTTGTATGCGATGATGATCTTGTATGCGAATATGTACGAATGTGGATAAGGCGAAAGTTGTGTGTCATGACAGGAGAGTGTGGTGCTCTATCCTCTCTGCCTACGAGGAAACGGCGTGATGTTAAATAAGTAAGTAAGATGAAAATGTTTTTTAAAATATTTTTAAAAAACAGTGTTTTTTAAAGTGGAGCAACATCTTCATTTTCAAAACATCGTAGGTTTGGTAATTTATTAATTGATTAAATAATTTAGTTTGTGTCATTTTTAACAAGATATCCGTATTTAAAATATATAAAACCTGACGAATAAGTCTTAAATTGATAAACCTATGTATTTCCAAACAAAAATGAGATGAAAAACGCTAGAGAAGGTAAGTTAAAAAAATGTGAAATTTGCTCACATTGCCGGACGATCACCTCAAGAAATCAATTGTATTGGTACTCATTACGTTTCTTGATGACAAACTTCAGTCGCGCGTTTAGAATTTTATACCTTTTTTTCTGTTTCTTCAACTCCACATCTGCTATTACTTTTCAATTTTCATACGGTTCAACTATCGTGGTAGCGTACAAAAACCTTATGGGAAATGCATTTCTTGTATGTGAGCAATCCATGTTTAAATCTATTTCGAATTAAAATGATGGAAAATAAACAAAGTTTTCGTACCATGTGAGCTGATATGAAAATAAATTCTAATTGAATCGTGTAATGCGTTAATTTTTTTATTTTGATTCAATTTCACTTTATTTTGATTTTTTTATTTGTATTTTTAGTTTAAATTTCGCGTTTACTCAATATATATTACTTGATGAATACTTTACATTTTGTTTCATTCAGTGAAATGTCCGTTCCTATAAATGTCCGTCAGCCAAATGAACATTCGGCTAAATGACCGTCAGCCAAATGACCGCTCGGCTAAATGACCGTCAGCCAAATGACCGTTCGGCTAAATGACCGTCTATCGGCAAAATGTCCGGCCTTGATAATTAACAGGTATTAAATAATAATAAGAGAGAGAAATTCCTAACAGCACTAACAAGAGATAACCGAGCGAGAGATTCTTAACAGGTCTAACATTAGATAAGGGAGAAAGAGATTTTGTCCAGTAATTATATTTTAAAAAAAGAAACCCTTGAATGTATAACTAGTTTATAAGAACCATAGCGTGATTATCGTTTTTCTTGCGGTTGAAATTCTATGTGGCTGCCCTTAACAAAAACATAAACAGATACAGTTTACGCGCTTCGCTAACTATGCTGATGGAGGTTTCGTTTTGTGGTGCTTCGTCGGCTAGTTGCGTAACAAGATAAAAGATTGTAATAATAATAAAAAAACAATTTTTGTGGTTATGTAATTTTACTTCCTTGCACTGCCAAGCTATCAGTTGATATCTAAAATATTTTTAAACGTATCAACCAAGGATTTGTGTGCAAATGTAGATAGATATAATTTTATATCACATTCAAAATAATAAAGTTACTACATGATTTTAACACAATATATTTCAAATTGTCTCAGCTAGAGTATAAGAATATAGAGCATTAGCCTACGTTCAGACACGCGGGAATCGCGCGTTTTGAAACCGCAGATTTGTGTTATGTGTTCAAACAGCCGCAGTTAATAATCGATTTGTGTGCGCGAAATGTCAGTTTGATAATGACAGCTCCGGTGCAGTTCTTCGTCTTTGAATGTGAGAGATAAATTCGCTCATTACTTTTTGAACGACGGCCGTGTTCCATGGAAACACAAAAAAATATAATTCTGTCGGTTCATTTTTGGTGATTAAATACCTACTTACCTAAAATACTCTTTCTTTTCAACGTGTCTTCACCATTTCCAAATATCTTCACCAACTCTTGCCAAGCTCGGTTCTTTGCAATTTTATTTGAATATTTCTCACATAGACGTTTTGTGGGACTAGATACTATAAAATGTAAAGAAAATAAATAGGAAAAAAAAAAATTAAGATCCCATTTTGCAGATCTTTTCTCCACTTCATCAATAAACAGTTCAGTGTCTAAGAGATCCATAACGAGCTCATACGTGCTCCTGTTGCGAATCGCGCGGTGCCCGCAACGCGACTGAACGCTGAGGAAAGGCTCCATAGTAATAGAATCGCGCGGGCGCCGTGCGATTTAGATTTCTAGCAGTTGAGTGCAAATTCTGAACGATTACATAAATACCTACATAAATAAGACCCGCGCGGATCTCATGCGATTCTGAAACCGCGCGGTTCCCGCTGTGTCTGAACGAGCCCTTGCCGCTAACTCAATTATCTAACCTAATCTTAATAAATAATAAACCACTACTGGTTTATACAAATTTATCTAACACTCTGTTATAATGTCTAACCACAAAGTTAATGCTTTAAATACTAAAAAAAAAAATATTAATGTTTTATGCAGTTTTTTTTCACTGTTTATTTAGTTCCTTACATATGTTGTATGGGCTAATGCATAATTTATATTAAAACTTATTATATTACATAATCTAGCCATTTAAAGTTTTTTGTTATAAATTTTTTGCACTCCAGATCAAACTTCTTTTATATTAACTGTATTTCTTATAGTTTTCGGCAGGCTATCGAAGGACCTTCATACATTAGACAAATTTGCGAATTGTTTTTTTTTTAAGTCTTTTGCTGTTGGCGCCTTTTGTATTGTATGAATGAAACTCCATATTTTCTTTCATCCTATTATCAAAATATTTGGGCAATAATCCGTGTCTGATTTTATATATCTGTACCGAACATTATATTTTATTCTTTGAATTTTAGGTCATTCAACATTTTTTTATTTTTTTCCTATTACATTTCAATATTATACGCATTGCTTTGTTATGTAATCTTTGGCATTCCTTCGTCGTTCGTAAATAATAAGCTGGAATAGTAAAAGGTTTAAAAATTCACGAAATATAATAAGTAAGATTAAGCTCTTGGACAATATTAAGTAAAAAAACCTAACTTTGCAAAAGATTTATGTTAAAATTAATTACGAAACTGTTGCAGTGTGTCAAAGTACGTCTTTAATGCACTATAACATATTGCTACTTGCTACTATATCGCAATGCAATGGAGAAGCTGGTGCTACAAGGCACCCCGCGGAAGATAACCAACCGACTAGAAGCCAACGACCGCTAGACTTACGTTATAGTATAAAACCTGAAATATTTTTCATAGATGTATACTGTAGTAAGTGAGAAAGTTTGGATATTAATGTAAATAACAATGTAAAATATATATATATGTAGGTACCGACAATCGCGGATTAATATCAGTAATTCCTTTTAAGACTGTTCGGGCAAAAATCCTTATTAGTCTCTGGTCGGACGATTTACAATAATTATTACGCAGAAGTTTGTTCGATATACTTATTATTTCAATCTTCACATGAAATTCCGTAAACTTCTTTTTGACTCCCTTTCTTTTAATTCGTAGCGTCTGCGGTTTTTTGTCTGCCGGAAAAACTTTGGATCGATTTTGAACCCTTTTACCGTGATCCAATCAAGCTGAAACTTTGCAGGCAGACTCGTGGTGACGATGAAAATGATCTAAATTTTAATAATTATATTATACTTTTGGATTTTTCTAAATTTTAATGGTTTCTTCAAATTGGAATGAAGACAAATGAGTAATGACCCCGACGCGTGCATTAGGCACGAAACCTGATTCAATGAGAAAGGGAGTATAATAAAAACTTGGTTTTTATGGGTTAGTTTTTTATTATGTATTGTATTTTTGACTTTGAATTGAGGAGTAATACGCCTTAATTTACTTGAGTTCAACATAATTAAACTCTAACCAATTAACCATCGCACCGTTTCTCCGAAGGAGTAGGCAGAGAGAATAAAATGACACTTTCTTCTATCACGGTACACCAGTTTTGCTTCGGCTTATTCATATATCTTCTCATGCACGCTTTACGGTTATTGAAGCTTTTAATAGGGCAATCCTCTAATATTTGATATGTCAGGTCTTTTGCGGACGCCCTTTGTTCCTGCTGCCTTCAACCCTATATATATATTTTTTTCTTTTCCTTTCTCCGGTCATACGTTCCTCATGACTCAACAATCTCAGCGATCCTTTCTATATTATATTACCTCGTTGCAGGTAGCATGCCAATAACTTGTAATTAAACTCAAGCAGAGATAAAATCGTTAATATTTTCCATAATTTTAATGGTCATCATGAATCATCTCTAAAATATTAATGCCAAATCTATCAAAAATACAAAAAAAATAATACATTTCTAAAGAATTTTCAACGATTGATGCAATTAAAATGCATCAATTTTCCCGTGTTATGTACAGAAAGTCATTAAGGTATTATATATGTACATATTTTACAGTGTTTTGCATCTTTATGTAAATTATTCATATCAAAACGTATACGCAAACATCTGCAAAAAATATTTAATTATTTGAATTCAAAAATCGGAAGAGCGTAGCAACCAGCGCAGTGACGAATATTACATCACATACGCTATTCAGAAAGTAGTGCAATTATCATTTTGATAGTTTGACAACAATCACTGAGCGTTTCGGAACGCACTGTATGCACTTGCTTTAGTTTTGAACGGTGAAAGAACGGACCAATTGTGATGCAAAGTATAAAAGAGAAAGAAATTCTGCAGAGAGTATCATTCCAGGTTCTAGTTTCAATCAGTACATTGCTTCAGAGAGTTCTGTGAGTTTTAACTAGAGAGTGAACACTTTTCCATACAAGATGAATACCTTTAGCTTTGTAAGTGTTAATATTAATATTGGTATATTTTTAAACCCTTAAATAATTTTAATATCAGTGAACTGTGAACGCCAAGACGAAGGGAACAAGTGGTCGTGAAATAATATTCGAAGATCAAACAAAATTACCTTTTGCATCATTGAACATCTTCAACATTTCGTGATAAATGTACAAAAAATATTACAGTTCGTGAATCAAATTTAAAGCACATCTAAGAACTTATTTTAACTTTTGATTATTTTTTACATAGAACACACGTTTTTATTTTATTCAAAGAAATTTTCGAGGATTATCTTAAATAACCTTTTCGATGGTTATTGTTGAACGTATTCAAAATGCTGTGATAATTGTAGAAAAAATATCTAACAACTCGTGAATCAAATTTTAAGCACATCTACGAACTTATTGAAGTTTTTTTACATACGACACGCGTTTTAATTTAACTCGAATAAATGTTTGAAGATTAAATTTTTTAACCTTTTAGATAATATTCATTATCATTGAACATATTTAACATTTCGCGATAAATATACAAAAAATATTCCAGTTCGTGAAGCATATCCAAAACTTATTACCATTTTTATGTACATCACGCGTTTTTATATAACTCAAATAAATGTTCGAAGATAAAATTAAATAATGTTTTTGATCGTTTTCGTCATTATTGAACATATTCAACATTTTGTGATAAATGTATAAAAAATATTTAATAATTCGGGAATCAAATTTGAAGCACATCTAAGAACTTATTAAAATTTTTACTATTTTTTTTTTACATACAACAAGAGTCGTTTTTATTAAACTAGAATACATATTGATAACAAATATAATTACAAATTTTCAAATTCATATATTTTAAATTATAGTTTCTCATAAAATAATGTTCTCTCTGTGTCGGTGTGCTCATGATTGAGTATCGCGGTCATCTAGTCTGCTTTTACGCGAATTGCTTGCTTTCCATCCTTAATTGTTAGAGATCTTGAGCTTTGTGCAAGAGGTAGCAAGCAGTGTTCTCTTACATTCTTAGTCATCATCAAATTTTCTAAGCTAACTCCTCATGTTATTAGCAATATGCTCAGAGAACGAAATAATTTTCAAAAGAACTAAAATTCATATAGTTATGTTCAACTGATAACAAAGTCCTCTTGTGCCATTATAATATCACCATCACAAGGAGAGAAACAATACATAATACAATATTTTTTATACCATTGTCCTAATCGACGCCAACTTTGTAGAGTTTCATAATGATCTTTACAAAGGATACTTAGTAAATTAAACACTTTTGTTATTCTACTTGAGTTTATTAGCACTACTTGAGTTTCGAGTAGTAACTCTCATCGACAAGTGAAGATATAATTTAAAAATATTTATATTTTCCCTTGTTCGTAGAATTAGGCCCGAATACAGCGTCAAGGTAAGGTAAGGTACGCCTTTAAAGCGTAATTTGCAGTACGAATTTACACTTCAAAGGCATACTTTAACCTTTAAATCGTTTAAGTATTCGGGCCTAGGACGCTCAGAGCGACATACATATACCTACCTAACGCCCTAAACTATTTTTTTGGAACATCAACGAAAACTCGTTTACATCTCGTTTATAAATTAAAATAAGATGAAATAAAAAGTAATGGAAGAAGGAATTAAAAGTAAAACATATAAATACCATAAAGTAGATAAAAAAATTATTTTAAAATTTAAAATAGACTTAAATAAATTTTTAAATCAGAGACAATGGATTTAAATTGCTTTTGAAAGTAGGTTGATTTTGAAGTTCATAGAAATAATCGTATTTGTTACATTATCAGGGGTGTAGTGAAATCATGTTCTCAGTAGGTAATTTAAAGGTGTAAAATATTATTAAATGTGTTTGAAATTTTTATTAAACATTGAAGATATTCACATTTAACTCTAGTGAATTTGGATAAAGATATGTTTTGAAACTAAAGCTGATTTTTAACAAGAAATAACTTCAGATTGGTACTAGTTATGATAGTTAACTAATATGTAAAATGTAGGAATGAAATTTGGGGTAGGTTTGGATACTCAATGACTCACATCTCTGATTTGTTTTCTCCATATTATTTTATTTCGGCATCTCGTCCTCTTTACATTGCCAATGACCACACCAAGATGTCTCATACAGAAGACACGAGAAATCAAAATACCGTCAATAAGAAATCAAAGTACCCAAAGTACATAAGAAATCCATTACTGCATGCTGTGGAGACCAATTCGTTAGTCGGAGTTCTTGAAGAATATATTTTTTTTTTTGCAGACCGTGGAGAAATTATTAAAATAATGGTTGAAAATTACAACTCTAGGAATCTTACAATATATTGCATTACCTTGTTTTACTTGTGTGGTTCCGCCTACAATCCGATTAAGCCTTTCTCTAATGATATACTCGCGATGGTCAACTATGTATTATAAATTTAGAATTGCTTGAATAAATTCGTTATGATTGAAATAATAAACATTTGGCGATTGTACATTTTGTGTACACGTTAATGAAAAAATAATTTACCATATATGAACCGCTCGATTTCGTATTTGCTAATTGGAGCCGGAGTATCTTATACAATCAGTTTTATACTACAATTGGCTATAATTTTAACTAAAAATTGTATATTTACTTTACATGAAAAGGCGAGAATACCGTCCTGGAATATTAACATTTCAGAAAGTAAACATTTTTTGACATCTTAATAATAACGTAGTTATTAGCAAAAACTTTGGGGATTCATCATTCAATTTTGCATTTTTTTTACATATTTCTAACTTATTTTCTGTAAAAAAGTTGTACTACAGTAATTTATATGGAATATTAATAATTCATTCGCCTTTATAAAAGTCAAATAAAATGAATAAAAATTTACAAAAATATTTTTCGAATTTCTGCAAGGTCAACAACAGGATTGTAAATATTTCAATTATTATAATAGTAAGCACTTTCATGAAAGTTTAAGGTTTTACAAAAGATGAGAGAGAAATATTGAGAAAAAAAAATGCTTGTATTGATGTCGCTTATCTTTGTAACTGTCAACATTTCGCTCAATGTGTAAAAAATATTTTCTGTTCAAAATCGTAGAAGACTCTTCCAAAGTTTTTGAGTAAAAAAACTAGCTACATGGCGCTTTGTATATTGTTTGCAGTAAGATAAGCATTTTGAGACTGTGTTTTAATGTAATATTTTTTTCAGTTGACTTTATTCTTCCTGGCCGCAACATCGGCGATGCCATCTGGCACGGGGTATTCCCAGTGGCAGCCTTCAAACTCTGGACACGACCAACAACTGTCCTACGGCGATCAGAGTCCTCAGGCCTCCCACTACGAAGAGTCCAGCGGAGACCTCACTGGAGGGTACAGCGGCGCCGATTTTGGTCACTCGGGTTTCGGAGGAGGCTCTGACTTCGGAGGCGGCCACTCAGACTTCGGGGGCGGACACGGAGGATTCGACGGGGGATATGGAGGAGAATCTAGTTACGAGCATGGGGAATCGTATCCGATCAGTCATCACACAGAGGTCATAAAACCAAACATCGTTCCAGTCTACAAGCAGGTCCAGATTCCGATCCACAAGCCGGTGCACATCAACGTCCCTCACCCCATCCTCGTGCCAGTCCCCCACCCTTACCCCATTCAAGTACCGGTGCACAAGCCGGTCGCTGTACCTGTGATCAAAGAAATCTCCATTCCCATCGAGAAGATCATCCCCTACCCCGTAGAAAAGAGGGTGCCCTATCCAGTTGAGAAGAAAGTACCCTACACCGTAGAGAAGCACGTCACCGTCCACGTTGACAAGCCATACCCAGTCAAGATCCCCTACATCAAGACCATCTACCACTCTTCCAAGGGACACGGAGGCGGCGGTCATTATTAAACATTTTGCATTTCTAACTGAAAATATAAATATCAAAACACCCCCATTTTTGTTCATGACGTCATCCGTGCCTGTTAAAACTGGTACCCTTTCACTCAGTAGAGTCCATATCCATGATGAGATTTCAATCTTTCGAAAGTTGTCACGCTTTGTTCTCTAAGTTCACCTGTTTTATCTGTGATTTCATCTTCATTTCAATCATTCTCTCTTATGCTTTTAGTAGTATTTATGAATTCTTCATTCTCGTAGTCTAGCAATCTTCCATTTGATATCTCTGTGCTTCCCTTATGTATACCGATGGTTATGTCAAAGTTTACTGTCAAATTGTTATCGATCGTATTTGTTATTGTTGATTTGTTTTAAATGTTTGTACTTTTATACGTTGTTAATAAAATAATATAAAAAATATATACGTTTTATTCCAATGTTGTGAACTTAACTATATCTAACCTTGCCTTTCAAAATGTGAACTTAACATTCAACAAGAATCTTTTGATAGAATACAAAGAAAAGAAATGGTTTTGTTAGGAAAAAGATATCGGCGATTCAACCATTTTTATTGAAAAATTACAATACATGATTATTTAATTTAAGAAACAAAAAACTTATTGACTATTTTCAATGGGCATCAGACAGATACTATTGAGTTAGAATTCTAAGTGCCTATACAAAACAGAAATACAAAATAACAGTATAATTAAGAGATACTCGTACAAAACGAGAAAAGAAGGAATATGAAATCACCAAAAATAACTAATTAATTATATCAAACATAATTATATGTTTCTTATATAGGGTGTCCCGTATCTCGACGTCAAGTCGAAATCGGGTGATAGGCCAAGTCATAATAGTTATCAGAAAAATATTAAAAAAAATAAAAAGCAATCAGTTAAAACTGAGCAAAGTATTGATTTTGAATACCTGGTTTGGTCAAAAAGTGACATTTTCTTCCAAGCTGGAGCAAGTTGGCTTTGAATTTTGGATAAAAGTTTACAGAAGCATTATTCAAGATTACATAATAATAAAAAATGAAGAAAAATAAAGATTTGGAGCAACAGGAGTGAAAAGACCTTCACAGGGTGTAGATTTTTTTGATTTTTCTTAAATGCTTATAATTTTTAAAACACATGACTTAGATTTTTTAAAATATTTTTCTAATAACTATTATAAATTGGCCTATCACTCGATTTCGGTTTGACGTCGAGATACGGGATATCCTGTATATCTCAACGCTATACAGAGTATCACATCTGATTGCGAAATGTTGGTTATTGTGAGATTCTAAACTTAATATTTTTTTTATAAACCCATGTCCACCCTATCTTTTTAAATTGTACAAAGCGAATAAATTATTATCATTCAATATAAATTATCTTTACGATAGTTCAACGTTTTACAGAAGACAGGTAAAAATATTAAAAAAAAAATAACTATGCGTTTTTGTTTCTTCAATATTTTCTATTCACAGTCGAGGCAGGAATATCTACCTTTAAGGAATTTTAGTCTAGTTTTCTTTACAGGCTGTATAATAAATACATTGCAGTACATATGTTATTTATTTATTTGTATATAAAATAATTACTTTAAGACTTAATTGTTTCAAAAATATTTATCGCAACATTATTGTTCAACCTTATTTCGTCAATAAGGGATTATAGTATATTTTAATTTTTTTTTATTAATTCAAATATCACATCTAAAACTTCATCATCATCACCATCTGCTCTGCGATCCCTGGTGGTTCTTGACCTCCTTAAGATTTTTCCTCCACTGACTTCTTAAGGTAATTTTTTTGCCCCGGCACGAAGTACTTGCATTTGTATAAAATTAAATAAAATTTTAAATATATATTTTTTTTATTAAATATGTATATATTTAATAATAAATTGAAATGAAAGCCATGGTTGGATGCACCTAATTTATGCTATTACATTACAAAAGCTTTTTCCAAATAAGTATAGAAATAATAGTTTAAATATTGTATTGTAAAAAGAAGAAAAAATGTGTTAACGGTAGTAAATCAAAGAAGTAACATTAAAAAAAATGTTTCTGCTCCCAAGCTACGAACATGCTATCATCATAATCTTCTTCATTTAACACTTCATATTCCCTCTCTGTATATTTTTATTTTATAAATCTTCTACACATGTCCTTCTTCTTCTTCGTTATTTAACCAATAATGAGTCTGCCGTCAGGCCAAATTTTGCACGCATCGTCGTGCAAAGGGTGTCGTATCTACGCCATTATTTATGTTAAAATAATATTAGTACAAAAAATGTGATGAAAAAGTCACAAAGCACAATAGATACAAAACACAGACCACCAATGTATACAGGGTGTAATATAAATAGTGTCCACAATACTTTGCAAGTGAATTCCTGGTACGATCATGAGTCGAAAATGTTCATTTAACGGTGACCATGTATCAATAGTTATGAAGATATGCGACATCAAAGTTTAAATTATTTCAATATTTCTGACAATTTTTTTGCAAAACGCAAAACTATTTAATTTCAATACAAGTCAAATAAAATTATAAAAACCGTGCAAAAAAGATTTTGAATTTCTGCAAAAAAAACAATACTTTACAAGTGAATTCCTGGCACGATTATGAGTCGAAAATGTTCATTTAACGGTGACCTTATATCAATAGTTATGAAGATATGCGATATCAAAGTTTGAATTATTACAATATTTCTAACAATTTTTTTGCAAAACGCAAAACTAATTAATTTCAATACAAGTCAAATAAAATTTGAAAATATTTTGAATTTCTGCAAGGTTTTTATCATTTTATTTGACTTGTATTAAAGCGAATTAATTTTTCACAATCGATATTAGTTACTCTAATGATAGTTCAACGTTTTACAAAAAATACATAAGTCAGAAATATTGAAAAAAATGTAAAATTTGATATCGCATGTCTTTATAATTATTGATATTAGGTAATGGTTGCTTAAGCCTTTTCGAAGTGTTATCAAGACAAGAATCAGTTTTTAAGTATTGAGGACTTGCTACTCAATACTTTAAGCTCTTTAGACTGCTGGTAAGGAATTAAAAAAACTCCAATAACATCTCCTTATAAAGATTGCTTTACTGTGTACTTGTCAGAAGTATTATCGAATATAATTTACCCACAAGTGTCCTTTTTATGATATCCATATAAAAAAACATTGAACGAGTTCAACATAAATTTTTGCGCCACATTAAATTCCGATTAAATACTCCGATAGAATATATTGCTTGCAATTTTTTGTTATCTATTACCAACTCCATCAATCAGATGAAAAATATCTGATTTAATTTTTCTCTTTAAGATTTAAAACAATATGATTGACAGCCCTGCTCTACTAAACCTACTCAATATACATGTACCCGATAGATACACTAGACTGTTTTATTGTAAAAATAAAGTTACCAATGCTGAATATAATGCACCGCTCTATAAAATTCTGAGAAATTGAAAAACAAATACATAAATATAGACATTTTTAACGTAAAATCTACAATCTGTTACAAAATTGCTTTAACTAACCTATTCAAAAATATTACCGAAGAGTAAATAAAAAAATCTCGCATAATTATGTCAAAATTTCTTAAATAATGTGTTTACTTATTTCCTACATACACTGTCAAAATCCTATTAGGTATAAACTCTTTATTCTCAATATTGTCTAACTCCTAAATATTATTATAAAACTACAACTGTATAGAGTAAACATAATCAATGTAACTATATTGTATTGTAAAAGGTTTTTTCAAACCGTTTAAATAAATAAATAATATTATTTTAACATAAATACTCATTGTTTGATGGAAGGATTTTTTTACGTCCACTTCAATAATCAAATTATTGTTTCTGTATTTATTTTATCCAACCAAGGCTTTCGCTTCACGGTGAAAGTGTAAAATTGTTAAACTGCATCTGATTCTAATTTGTTTCTATGGAAATTGCTCATGTGTAATTCACACCAATTCAACTTGATCTTATTACAGCGCGTTGAACAGCTGATTTTACGTCAATTTATATGTAATTGAGGCAAAAGCAAATGTTCGTGTGCAGGAAATGAAAATGTTTCCGCAATGAAAATAAGGGAATATTTTGTATGATAATATTCCTAGATTGAAGGCTTTTTGGATGTCGGAAAAGCTTGCTTTCAGAACTTATTTCAAACTCAACCCCCTATCCTAATTACTAGCATTGTCGTAAATAAATAATTGATATTATTTTTTCTAGAGGTTCAGAATTTTGTTAAGAAGAACCATTCACAGTGTTCCTAGTAAAAATATGAATTAAAATAATTTATTAATACATACACACATAGTTATACTAATAATAAAAATGAATCACAAATATTACGATACAGTCTTATAAAAACATTATATAGTATTAAAAAATTGAAACATATAATATAGAATTTTAAAAAATTCGTGCATGTACTCATGTATGTGCGGTAGAACTTATACTTAAAAACTAAAATATAGTCAAAATTATATATTAACGACACTCAAAGTTTCGAGTTGTAAATATCTACACTGATCATTGTCGATTATTTTATTGCGTTTTATGAAAATAAATAAAACTCATTCTTACAGAAATGTAACCTCGAATTATTAAAATAAAACACAAATCACTTTGTTTTCACCACTTTATTAGATTAAACAATCTACATGTTTCGAGAACAATGTTCTCTTCTTCAGGATTATTGCGTACTAAAGATTTTTAAAAGTTAAACCAAGCAAATGTGTTGCAGTGAAGGGGCGGGTGAGGAGGTAGATGAGGGGAGGGGGGTTCAAGGTGTTAATTATTATGGGTCATCTGGACAATATGGAATGTTAAGTGGAAAAATATTCAAAATAGGATTATGCAAAAATTTCGTCTGTGTATTTATTATATTAGAATTAATCCTGAAGTAGAGAATATTGTTCTCGAAACATGTAGATTGTTTAATCTAATAAAGTGGTGAAAACAAAGTGATTTGTGTTTTATTTTAATAATAATGTCACCGCAAGGTTCAAGCCTTCATACAGAAGAAGAAAAAATATTCTTCGAACAGTTAACCTCGAATATTTAAAGTATTTCGGGTATATAAAAACTTTCTTAAATTAATAGTTCCCGTCTTAGATAAGCTCTGCTTTTATCTATATCTTTGATGGGCTAGAGAGGGTCAGTGGTGGCTTTGTCGTATAGTTGCTGGTTGCCATCCGCTCGTCCGGGGCTCAAGTCTCTCTCCAACCGTGTAATTTCATTTTTTAGCCGAGAATTCAAAAGAAATTATTATATTTAAATATAACTGAACACTAATTTCGAGTGCATTTTATGGTCTCGCATTTTCGCTACATGCTGTTTCCCGCTACACGCACTCACGCTACAAAGCCGCTGCGCGTGCGTAACTCCCGTATCGATAAAGATTTTACCCTTAATGCACCGCATATGCAAGAAGATAACTTCAATAACACACATAAATATTCAAACAAATATTAATGAAAGACTTCGCATACTGTCGCAGCACATAGAAATAGCAATTATTAGACTGCGAAGTATTGTTAGCTACCCGTGTTCTACCTCAGAATTTCCGCGAACTACGTTGCTAGCCAAAGCTGCGCATGTCACTGAATGAAGTGAAAACTTTGGCAATAAATGCTTATTAAATGCACAGGATTGCTTAAGTTTGCAGTTGCGCATTATTTAAGGGAGTGTCATGTCTGATTATTAATATACCGATGCTTGGTGTGTCATGGGAGTACGGTATAGAGTCAGAGTTAGCAATTTTATTTATATTTTTCAACAAACAGACCGTCAACAGGTCGTTATTGACCCTAATAGAAGTATTGATCCTAATAACAATAAAAAGATCCTAGAGCGACATTGGAGTCAGTGGAGTGGAATTATAAATATTTTATGAACATTTTGAAAATGATATAATTACGCAACTCACTTTTTATGATAAATAATGACTCGATAAAATAATTTTTTAATTATATTCAAAACAAAATAAAGACTGTCGCAAATTTAAAATTCATATTGTAACTAACAAAACGGTAAATAGTAGGAATTGGAGCAATCACATTGGAGCAACACTATGGAATGCTCTAGAACAGTCTACATCACTCTAGAATTACCTACAACATCCGCTAAACGACGCAGGAGCCTTCCTAAACACTTGAAAGGAAAATAATCTTCTCGAAAGTTCGAAAGACCAGCGTATGGCCTATATAAAGAAAACATAATCGCGCTGAGCAATTTGTTTTCAATTTGAGTTTGTTTTGATATTTCTATCGGTATGAAATAAGCCACAGGACGACGAGCGAGTTCTTACTGATAAGTGAGCGATTAAATATATGCGACTACTGCGTGCGAGTATTGGATGGAATGTTCTAGCAAGTGATAAATAAAGTATTCCTAGCATTAACAAAGTGTTCATAGACGAGTTGTAAATTACGAAATAGTGTGATATCAAGAATAATGTATTAATTTAATTCGTGTTGAGTGACTGTCAATTTAATAAAATAATTAACAACTAATTAAATTAAGAAATCGCTCATTAATTTCCAGTGTTTTCATTTGTTTCCCGCGCTCAGGTCCCGTGACAATATTATCATAGGGTACGTGGTTATGGGAGACAAATGCAACAATTATTTATACTTTTACTAAATACGCACTGTAAGTCACTAGACACACATAGACACACATTTAATTGGATTATCGTTCTTTACTTACTTACTTACTTACTTACTTACTTACCATCACGCCGTTTCCACGTGGGGGTAGACAGAGAGGAAAGAGCGTCACACTCTTCTCTCCTGGCATACAACTCTCGCCTCATCCACATTCATACATCTTCGCATGCAAGCTCGCCGGTTGTTGGGGCCATCTTCCAGTATCGGGTTGATCGGGTCAATCTTCCGCGGTCGCCCTCTTTTTCTGGCGCCATCAACATTTGCATTATATATCTTTCTCACCATTCCTTCCTAACGGGACCATCTTCCAGTATCTGGTTAATCTGGTCATGCCACGTCTTGCGCGACCGTCATATTTGCATTATATATCATTCTTACCATTCCTTTCTCATTTATTCCCTCATCGTGCCCAAACCATCTGAGCGACTCTTTTTTAATACTATTAATTATGCTAAGTTCAGCTTTACATTAATTCCCAATATTTTCATTCTTTACTCTAAATGTTTCTAGAATATTTCACATACTAATTCACTAACTTCGTTCTAGAATCTTCACCGCACTGCTAAGCCCTGCGAGGGGCTGTGCCAGCCGCTGTGCGGCCATTAATGTCTACGATTGACCATCGCCCATTGCTTGCTGCATTTTATATGCTTTTGTTATTTCTTAAACTGGTAATGTAAATGTTGCGCACTGCGTGTATTGTTTTTGGAGTAATTATAACAACGGCGCCGTGTGTGCTTCAGAGTTTTACAAATTTCAACCACAGGTAGAGTTCTTTCCATTTATGAACGACAACCGAATTTGTATGTGTTAGTGACGGAAATGGTTTCGTTGCATTGGTGTTTATGCCCGTAAACACCAACACAACGAAACAATGTGCGTCGTACGCGCGGCTTACACAATATTGAACATACTTATTCGATTGTCTTTCTTAAATGGAAAGACTTATATCTACATTCTGACCTAGAAATAAAATGCCAAAAAATATACTTGCATGCATAAAAAATAAAATTGACGTAAGAATATATAAATATCGATTTATTTCTTCATGAACGATTCGTGTGTGAAATGATATATATATTTAACTATATATTTAACTGTAAATGGTTACGGATATTTTAAACGAACCGTGTGTTTTTCCGAGAAACGATTCTCGACGTTTCGTTGTATTCGTACTCGTAAAGTTTTAAGAACAGGGCGCCAAATACTTGATAGTTTGTAACTGTTATCTCCATTGAAATTGGGATGTTTGTATATTTCAATGGACTCCCTCACTAATCTGTGTATAAGATGCGGTTCTGTTGATAAGATTTTTGTCTTGTCAAATCTGATGAAGTGACAGAGATTCCCTTTAGATGCATGTTCGCAGTTTGCCGATATATTGGAGTTGTTGTTTTTAATTGCTCCAATATGTTCCTTCAAACCTGCATTTTTGCACATTTAAATGGCCAACATCCACAAAAATATTATTAAAAAAACACTCAAATCAGACAATAAAATAATGTTGAACGTTGAAAATGAATCATAAAACAGGTACGGGAAATAATAGTAATTTTTATAAGTGTGTATATTGATACCAGTTGTTAGTGATATTGGACAACCCTGCTTCATCACAATCATTTGAAATTTGCTGCGAAAGTAGTAATCCCTTGAAAATATTTCACAGAATGAATTAAAATCTTTACGTTGTTCATAAATGCTGTTTTTGTGAGCTGACAGAAAGAACAATGGATTTTTTAAAGATCTGGTACTTTACACCAGAAAAATGCTGCGAATTTTCCTCGTCACTTGTAAATTGATGCTGAGCTGCAGAGAAACCAAGATTTTTTGTTTTTTATCTATTTTGTTTTCACTATTTAATTTTTGTCTGTACGATTTTCAACTGTTTTACTGTTTTCGCAACAACGGGAGACATTTTAAAAATATTTCATTCAGGAAATCTAACATCTTTAGTGACATACTTAACAATACCCTAAAATAATAATAAAATTAATCAGATTCCTTTAGACTTAGACAACAATGGACTAGTGATGCGGTGAGACGGGAGTACCTACTTTAAAATAAGCTGCAGGTTCTTATAGACGTACCACTATAACTTGGCGTGCGAGAGAAGGCGTCCCTATCGCGTAACGGAAGTTGTCAGGGTGTAAATTTATTACACAATACGTAATGTACAGAATGTCCGGTGACCGGTGTCGTATTAATACAGAAATTTGGTCGGGCAGCACTAAAAAAACCGTGCAGTAATGGCGGCCGTTCTATCTGTCAAACTGTCAGACGGTAATATCGGTCCATTATTCGCTTATTCAGCTTCGCAAAACTTTAATACTTCATTGGCAATTGTTCTTGCACCATCCCGGACTGTTTTGGACATAATAATTCAGTGTATATTGTTAATCAAGATGTCACAGCTCCCGACTAAATACAAAATTGAACTAAATGACAGGGCGAGAGGTTACCGCCGGATGCGGGCGGGGCGGGTTTTAGTTCAAAATTCGCCGCACGCCAAGTTACGTTGGGCAAGCAATAACCAGAGTTTTAACTAAATTAATCGATATTAAATAAGTATCTCGTAATATTCCTACACAATAATTATCACATCGTAACTCGCGGCTGAAATATATTGAATTCCCTACATCATCATCACTCTTGGCTCTACAAACCCTGGTGGGTCAGGACCTCCTTAAGAGTTTTCCTCCACTCATCTCGGTTTAGTGCCAGCTCTCTCCAGTTCAAGCTCCAAGGCATAAATTTAATGTCTTTGAGGACGTTGTCAGTCCATCTTAATTTTGGGCTTCCTATGAATTTCCTACATAATAATATAATATAGAATTCTATCGAGGTGCATTTTTCGAGAATACTTGCATATTGACCAAAAATATTGTTGTTGAAGAATTCTTAAAAATATAAATATCCAACATCTACTCGCATACTAACTAATAAAGGGCTTTTTGTGGTGTCCTATTTCACAACGAAAAAATGGTAGAGCGATGCTTTTTTTACAAATGCTGCCTTAACGATACGAGATAATTAAATGCTTTATAATAAATAGAAGTTCTAGAATTCAAAAAGTTCTATAAAAAAGTCCGGGACGACATATATCTATATGTCAAGGTTAATACGATAAAATATGACTAAAAGTTACTAAAAATCTACGTATGCCGTGAAGCCGCGAGCACAGCTATAAATATAAGAAAAATATAAGATAAAAAAAATATACAAGAAGAAATGTGTTTTGATTTTTATAATTTCATTGTCTATCTGTCTGTTTGTCCGTTATTTCCTGTAACGTCCGCAACTTCGTTCAAATTCACAGCTAAGAAACGAAATTACATGGCTGGATGTAAGTAACCTCGGACGGGCAAATGCCGTCGCGGCATTCTAGCGACATTGCTACCCTTACATTACCAACCTGTACCACAGGTTGGGAACTGCTGCTCTAAGATATTGTCTAAGAATTATGGTGTCTCCATTGAAAATGCTTAGGTTTACATATTATATACGTGGATTAAAATTTGGTGTTTAAATGAAATTGTTTTAATAATGAACTTCTGCTCTGCAAACGAAACGATAAATTTAAATCGAAATTATTGTTTTTGGGGATGGGGATTTCAATTTCCATTGACTTTTTAAAGACTGTGCCAAAAAATATCTTCGGGGACGGTAGTGTAACATAGCGTTACCTGATTAAAAATCGGCATAGTTTTTAATATGTGAAAAAATATACATGTATACGATAGAAATAAGACTTTTTAAAGGTTCCTTTGTATAATTATGCAAGGCAAACATACATATTTGCATTATTTTAATAAATTATTATAAAAACATGGCATATCGAATTTGCGTGCGCTTCCGCTGACGTATCATTAGCAACTGAATTCAACGACGCGGTCGCCAGCTCGCGTCAGTCGCCTGCACTCCGTCTTTGTCAAACACGTGTTAACCGACTGTGCCGTACTCTTTCTATATTATTTTCGCTTTCGCCGAAACCCAAGCAACCGCCATCTTTGTCCTACATGAAATTAGAGTAGCTTGTTGGTCTTGTGGTTAGGACACTGGCATCGTGATCCAAAGGTTGCGGGTTCGAACCTCACTCCAGACTAGCAAGTTAGTCCTATTTTCATAGCACAAGCGTTTAGCTTAGTTTGAAAATAGTAAGAATATTGATGTGACACGTATTCCGTGTTCACATCTCTATTTTTTTTTTTAATTAAAAAAATGAAAAAAAAAATGTGTGGTATTGTCGTGCTCTTTCTTGCTCGATTTAACCGCGACGTGCAATATTCTTCTCTCTTTTACACACTGGCCGAAAATACGAGAGTAATGAATAAATATTTTTTAATTAAAAAATTCGTACATTCCTAACAGTTTAATTTAGTAATTTTGGTGTGAAAATGTCTATTCGATAATTACAAAAAATGTGACGTTTTAGTTTTCGTAAATAAGGTAGATATTTCATATTTTCTATGACAGGTAGACCTACGTTACATCACCGGCACACGGGAGTTTTAAAATAAATAGCGGCATTGAAATAAGTTGATCAATTTTCGATGCACACCCCACAGCCAGGTAGAAAGTATTTATCTTGTATATAGATAGTATTTATCTTGTATTCATGTTTCGCAACCGAACGTGAGCACTGAACAAATGCATTGGTTTCAGACACAGAGAAAGGTCGCTTTTGAAAATCACGTACAGGCATCCGAATGCACCCGGCCTTCCTTTGTTCCGCTAACAATTTCATCGGATGTGCCTCCGGCCACGGATATTACCGTCCGAAACAGGCAGGAAAGCAATTCGTGCCTATGTTTAGCCACGTTGAAACGCCATGAAGCGTGGAAAAATGAGCGACGGGAATGGAATATACGAAGATGAAGAGGAAGAGATGAATCTCGAAAAATATGGACAGAACATGTTGAAGAAATTAAGAGCCAGTAGTCGGCATTAACGCTTTACTTATGCGTGTATAGCAGATAAAATGATCAAGGAAGATGAAGAATTGTTGCCCTACGTAATAGACTAAGAGCCAGCGAGCGCCAGACTTACGTCATAGTATCAAACCTGAAATATTTTTGTAGATGTACTCTATTATAGGTAAGAAGGTTTGGATATCATGACATTTGAGTTAGGGAGATTCTGGCAGATAACGGGTAATACACGTACAAAAAAATTTGTTAGTCCAAACAAATATATCGAAGGTTTCCAGATTTGGAGATTTGTATATATTATATACAACTTAAAAAGAATTGAAAATGTCTGGATGTTCTTACGATGGAATAGGCGAATGTGGCGAACTTAAGCCAGCTCGTACAGTTGTAAGCCTTGGACCATCATCAATAAGACTTCCATACACGTTCCTCATTTAAATAGCTTCATATCTGTGAGATTTTATAATTCAACTTAATGGAAAATAAATATTTAACTTTAAAAAAAAATTTACTTAACTTCATTATTTTTATTTTATTTAATTGAGAAAAGACAACCTTATCAATATAACAGATTAAAAAATTAAAAAATATTATGTTCACCTATCTGGATTTATTATCTTCTTCTTTTTACTCCCTTTCTTTTTTAACTCATAGCGTCTGCGGCTTGTTGTGTGCCGGAAAAACTTTGGATCTATTTGAACCCTTTTCCCCTAATCCATCGAGCTGAAACTTTACAGGGAGACTCGTGGCGATTACAAAAATGATTGTACAAATTTTCATTTTAATTTTTTTAATAATTATAGTATAATTTTGGACTTTTCGAAATTTTAATGGTTTTTTCAAATTGGAATTAATACAAATGAGTAATGACCCCGAGGCGTGCAGTAGGCACGAAACCTGATATTGAATCAGGTTTCGTGCCTACTGCAGGGGTGGAGTATAATAAAAACTTGTTTTTTTATGGGTTAGTTTTTATTTTTTATTTTTTATTATTCATTATTAAATTTATACATATTTTCTATTATTATAGATCGTGCCGAGCCTTATACAGCTAGTCGGCACGTTTCTTTCCATTTTCTTGCACAAGAACATAGAATATTTAGTTATAGGTATTATTTACAAAGGATTAAATATATATAAAAAATAATAATATTATATGAACATAACAAAACTTAAAAATAAACTTGTAGTGAGACTAGGTATCAGGTAATTTATAAAAATGTAAAAATGTAAAAGATAATAATATCATATGGAAAAATATTAAATAAATAAATAACAATAATTTGAAACATTATCTTGTCCAGTGCCACTGGTCGAATGACGGTCTCCAATTGCAGCGAACTTGATCTCCCGCACGTCACTGATTGACGACTCCCGATTAGGCCCCACTTGGTACGTTGCGGCGATCATAAACGCCCCAATACCACTGGTTGACGACGCCCGGCTTGGGCGCCGCTCAGTACAATTATCATTTTTCTTAAGAGACTTCTTGCAAGACTTCATTTTAAGTACACTCCCTTTTTAAAATACAACACTCCAAATTTACCATACACTTGTGACCATAGCACCTTTTGAAATTCTTAGCACACAAATTTTATTTCATTCCATCTTCCCTCCCCTTCACCCTCCCGTTCTCTCTAAAATGAATATTTTAAATTTTTTTTTCATTTGCTGTTACATTATTAATTTTACAATATAATTACTAGCTAAAACCCGTCAAAAATGACGTACTTTTAATATATATTTCGGCCGCCGCGCCAGTTAAGGCTGTGAGAACAGCGCTATGTAGAGCAGTGTAGCGTTTTGATAACGTTATTAAATAAAGCATTACGCTTTTTTTGCTTCTTATATCTCATTATTAAATGATACCTCATCATTATTTGTGCCATCTGGTAGCGTTAGTGACGGACATGGTTAAATAGAGAATTATATATTTTGAATAATGCTCAATACCAATGACATAATATGCAACGTTGTAATGCATGCACTTATTATTTTTAATTTTCATTAAACTGAAATATTTAAAATAATCCAATTTTGAGTATTTCAATTAAAAAAATTAAAAAGTTAACGTTTGCATTTAACTGAATGACAATTTTGGAATCTTACTTATTTTGAAAATCATAAAACTAATCAGCTATTGGACTCTGGGAAGTTACGGAAAGACAACGAAATTATTATAAGTGGGGAACACTTTTAATAGTCCACGGTAATTAAGAGTAATCGTGACTCATTTTTTTGTTTTCGTCATGTTTCTATTCAATGTATTACCAATAGGGTGTTGGAATTCCAAAATTAAAAAAAATAACATCAAATGCCACTGGTTGACGGTGCCTGATTTGTGCATCTATTTTACCCCCTTCTAACTCATATATCTCAGCTTCCACTGTTCTGGAGCAAACTGCATACAATGTTATTATTTAGAGCCTTTGCACAGCAAAGGCCGCCCCCTTGCCCTACACCCCCCTCTTAAATTACAAGTATGTAATTCTAAATCCCGGGTAACGCCGGGTACTAATCGATAATGATTAATAATATTTGTAAAGTTCGTCTGCTTCGGTGACAAGTTGCAAGTTAATGAGTAAACGTTTATTGACAAGGCTGGCCTCATGGACATTGTATCTCTAATGAAGTCATTATAAAATAATCATTCTATAATCTAATAATTCAACTAATTTGTATTCGGCATTTTAAGGAAACTTCAAGAAACTACAAGTGAGGCAAAATAGTGAAATGAGAATCATATTTAAAGTAAATACACCAGAATTGATGAAATGAGAAGAGCACTCAATAGGATGGATATATAAAAATACTTTTATAACAGCCTCATATTTGTGCACAAAATTCTCAGTAGCAAAATTTTAAAATGTTTTTGAACGAAATTATTGTAAATAGTGATGTTCATAACTATATTTATAGAAATAGGAATATAATAAGATAACCATATGAGAAAAAAGTGTATAAACAGAATTATCTAATGCACGGCGGTGTAAAAATGTATGATGAGCTGCCAGAAACCATGAAGATCAAAGATGATAAACATGGTAGGTTCAGTTATTTTAAATCTATACCTATAAAACTCAATGTCTGTCTGTCTGTCTATACAAATCCACACCGTTTGTCCGATTAGATTCAAATTTTGCATACTTGTGCTTTGGGACCCGGCGGGTAACATGGGCAACATTTTTCTCTTATTCTTATACCCCTTCCCCTCCCCCTGACATATTTTCGATGTAAATCTGTACCGTTTGACCGATCGGACTCAAAATTTGGAAACATATTCTTTTGGAGCTGGTGGGTAACATATTCGACATTTCCCCCTATTCTTTCAACCCTTCCCCTTCGCTGATATATTTTAGATGCAAACTTGTACCATTTGATCGATCGAAGACAAAATTCGGAAACTTATTCTTAAGGACTCGGCTGGTACCATATGCGACAATTCCCCCCTATTCTTTTACCCTATCCCCTTCCCCTGATACATTTTCGATGCAAATATATATCGTTCGAATACAACTTTTGTTTACCCTCAAAAATTTATTTTAAACTTAATCCTTAACCCGTGCAACGCCGGGTATGAACAGCTAGTCTGATTTTATCGATGATTAGTAACTGAAATGTAATTGTTATGTAGTACCCATGGTTGCCCGTTAAATTATTGAAAAATTAGTTTAAAATCATCGACACAATCAAACATAATAATTTCATTGTCCGTTCGTCCGTCCGTATGTCTATCTATCTGTCCCCGTAACTTCGTGTGACTTACTATGGAATTGTAACGAAATTACGACCCGTAATGTCGTTCGAATTCACGGCTAAAAAAAGTAATTAAACGGCCGGAGATGGGGCACGCCGTTCAATGCATGTTGCTATGGGCGCCTCTCCGTGGAGCGCCAAAAAGATTCTATAAATACACACCAGGGCTTAGCAAAGACGCAAACAAATTTTCCGTCACTTTTGAAGGATTACAGCTAGTCATACACAAATTTTAAATAATGGTTAGTGTGCCACCGGTTAAAATACCATCACTATTACAGATAAGACTATATTATGGATTAGGATATATTATAGATTAATTAACTTAAGAAATAAATAAAAAAGCATTCTTGAAGCGATTTCTCACAAAAATGGCACTTTATATATTATACATTATAATTATTAGATATTATTGCCTTTATAATAAGATAACCATATGAGAAAAAAGTGTATAAACAGAATTATCTAATGCACGGCGGTGTAAAAATGTATGATGAGCTGCCAGAAACCATGAAGATCAAAGATGATAAACATGGTAGGTTCAGTTATTTTAAATCTATACCTATAAAACTCAATGTCTGTCTGTCTGTCTATACAAATCCACACCGTTTGTCCGATTAGATTCAAATTTTGCATACTTGTGCTTTGGGACCCGGCGGGTAACATGGGCAACATTTTTCTCTTATTCTTATACCCCTTCCCCTCCCCCTGACATATTTTCGATGTAAATCTGTACCGTTTGACCGATCGGACTCAAAATTTGGAAACATATTCTTTTGGAGCTGGTGGGTAACATATTCGACATTTCCCCCTATTCTTTCAACCCTTCCCCTTCGCTGATATATTTTAGATGCAAACTTGTACCATTTGATCGATCGAAGACAAAATTCGGAAACTTATTCTTAAGGACTCGGCTGGTACCATATGCGACAATTCCCCCCTATTCTTTTACCCTATCCCCTTCCCCTGATATATTTTCGATGCAAATATATATCGTTCGAATACAACTTTTGTTTACCCTCAAAAATTTATTTTAAACTTAATCCTTAACCCGTGCAACGCCGGGTATGAACAGCTAGTCTGATTTTATCGATGATTAGTAACTGAAATGTAATTGTTATGTAGTACCCATGGTTGCCCGTTAAATTATTGAAAAATTAGTTTAAAATCATCGACACAATCAAACATAATAATTTCATTGTCCGTTCGTCCGTCCGTATGTCTATCTATCTGTCCCCGTAACTTCGTGTGACTTACTATGGAATTGTAACGAAATTACGACCCGTAATGTCGTTCGAATTCACGGCTAAAAAAAGTAATTAAACGGCCGGAGATGGGGCACGCCGTTCAATGCATGTTGCTATGGGCGCCTCTCCGTGGAGCGCCAAAAAGATTCTATAAATACACACCAGGGCTTAGCAAAGACGCAAACAAATTTTCCGTCACTTTTGAAGGATTACAGCTAGTCATACACAAATTTTAAATAATGGTTAGTGTGCCACCGGTTAAAATACCATCACTATTACAGATAAGACTATATTATGGATTAGGATATATTATAGATTAATTAACTTAAGAAATAAATAAAAAAGCATTCTTGAAGCGATTTCTCACAAAAATGGCACTTTATATATTATACATTATAATTATTAGATATTATTGCCGCGGTTATGACCGTCCAAATCCATCTGGTTGGCGGCGCCCGAGTTGGGCGTCGCTTTGAACACTGCGGCGATCATGACCGCCCGAGCGGTTATGCGAAATGTGTGTAATATCCGGGAATCCCCAAAATGTTCGGCCGCTCTCCGTCACGCGGAAGTAAGCGGCACAAATGCACTCAGCTTCACTTTCTAAAGATCGTTTTTTATTTTTTTTAAACTCCAACACTTTATTTGTACCGCAGTAGGGTTGTGCAAAATATACAAATTTCATTCTTATTTATAAATATTTCACAGAAATATTTATATCATTGTATCATTTATATGCTGAGAAGCTTGTTGGTCTTGTGGTTAGGACTCTCGCCTCGTGATCCAAAGATCGTAGGTTCGAATCTCACTCCAGACAAGAAAGTTAGTCCTATTTTCATAGCACAAGCGTTTAGCTTAATTTGAAAATAGTAAGAATATTGATGTGACACGAATTCCGTGTTCGCATCTCTATTTTTTTTAAATTAAAAAAAAATTAATGTATCAATGTATCATTTATACCTTTTGTGTGGGAAACTCCTTTGACTCCGCAACGCTCTTCATCTATCAGATCTTTTAAAATCTCAGCTTATGCATTTACTACACTTCAGCAAATGGATAATGAATGATTTTCTTTGAGGACCTTTCCTTCTTTTATAAATCTATATCTGTAAAACTCAATGTCTTTCTGTCTGTCTATCTGTTCTCTATACAAATCTACACCGTTTATCCTATTCGATTCAAATTTTGCATGCTTATGCTTTAGGATCCGGCGGGTAACATAGGTGACATTGTCCCCTATCCTTACAGTCCTTCCCCTCCCTTACATACATACATTTTCGACGCAAATCTGTACCGTTCGACCGATCGGACACAAAATTTGGAAACTTATTCTTTAGGACTCGGCGGGTACATAGGTGAAATTTCTTCTCTATTCTTATACTCCTTCCCCTATCCCTGATATATTTTCGATGAAAATCTGTACCGTTCGACCAATCGGACTCAAAGTTTGGATTCTTATTCTTAAGGAATCAGCGGGTAACATAGGCGATATTTTTCCTATATTCTTATACCCCTTCTCCTTCCCCCCTGATATATTTTCAATGCAAATATGTACTAATTGACCGATCGGACTCAAAATTATTCTTTAGGACCCGGCAGGTAACACAGGTGACATTTCTCCCCTCCTCTTTTACCCCTTCCTCTCCTCCTGACATATTTTCGATGCAAATCTATACCGTTCGACCCATCGAACTCAAAATTTGCTAACGTATTCTTTAGGACCCGGCGGGTTACATAGGTGACATTTTCTCCCTTCCCTTTTACCCTTTCTCCTTCCTCTGATATATTTTAGATGCAAATCTATACCATTTGAATTGAATTTTGTTTCCCCCCACAAACTTATTTTCAAATTAATCCTTAACCCGTGCAACGCCGGGTACGACCAGTTAGTCTTTTATAAAGACCGCCGGTCTTGATTTCTTGTGGAAAAAGTGAAAATTAATACACTTCCCGTCATCTAATCAAGCTGAAATTTTGCACATCGACTTGATGTCGATGACAATGCACTCTTACATAATTTTGGGGTCACACATACACATACGCATACCAAAAATGCAAATTTATCTCAGGTACCGGTTACAAGACAGGTTATCGTACAAGTACCCACTTACTGGTATTATTCTAAAATTATTTAAATCATGAACACTTTAGAATTTATCTCTTCGAAACAAAAGGTGGTTGTTATGTAAAATAATTTATTAAATAAAAAAAAATATTTTATAAAGGATTTATAATGAAAAGTTTGTTGTCATGGGTTAATTTTTTGATTCTTCCTTTCCTTCAATCACAATGGTTAAAAATTCTTTGCGTTTGCGTTAATTATCTCAATAGCATCTTGACCTCGTATGTAAATTAAAATTATTTTATAATATTTTTTCTTGTTGTTTTAAATGCTGTTGGTCCGTGAATTTATTTTTTGTAATATGCTATAAAGTTTGCTACGAATAAAGTACAAAAAAGTTTACTGAAAGAATTCTAACAGTGCCATCTATCAACATTAGTTACAAGTTAGCTACGGAAATTATGCTAGTTAATTATACACTTCGTCAATGTTTATATGATGATATTTAACTCATAGAAATTTCATACACAAATAAATAAATACGTCTCGTCTACATTGTCTTCGAACATTTTATCGATGCTGTTACCCTGACAGAAGGGGAGGCCATCCTTTATATCAAATTTAAAAATTTGAAAAAAATAAAACCTATAAAAAAATATCTCCATTTACGAAAAACATTTGACGAAATTTTTCTTAGAAATTTTACACGTACATATTTAAATACGTCCCATGTATTTTGTTTAGAGATATAAAAGCAATATTGTTATTTATTCATTTACGGGAAATTAAAAGGTTACAGAAATGCATCAGCAATGCAGCACTGCAAATAAATTCTTAGAAATATAACCTCGAATATTTATAATAATTGGGGCAAACAAATACTTTCTTAACAAACGTTTGCTTTTAAAAAAATAAGTCCAAGTATTTACCCACTTTCATGTTCTATCGATTTTTGGCCAAAACGGTTCCGTATTCAAACGTTTCGAAAGTATACAATTTCAGTCGCATTAAATGTCGAACAAATGAATGTGTCTTGCGTTTTGAAAACGAATATCTGATAATTACGTCGTTTTTGCAATACGTGATTTCTCGAATATCATCACTTCAAATCGTTTTTGGAATGGTGTCAAACAAAAACTTTCTTAAAAAACATCGACAATAACATGAAATACACAAATCTGCACGATAAGCCTCTTTTGACATTTAAATTACACACCTAAAATCATAATTCAATAAACTGTTCTAATTTTAAATTCAATAAGCAATCATTCGTCAACTTTGAGTTGAGCATCTTTATGATTGGTAGGTAGAATACATTATTCAACAAGATGGTCGACAATAGTGATGGGTCCGCTCTGTACTCACTACTACACTACTACAATGTAGTGTAGTTCATAGTTATTGAAAGTACGTTCTTCAAATAATACACTTTATTTCAAAGCGAACACTATAAAGTACACACTTCAAAGTTATCGAAAGTATGAGTACATACTTCAAATAGTACATTTTTTATGTGAAATTTTTGGGAAGTCGCTGTAGATAAATGAAGAAATTTTCGGAAACTGAAACAACCCCCCCTCCCCCATGGTTTTGATAATTTTCTAGTAGTACACTTTGCAAGAAGCACTTCTTGCAGGTCATTATAATTTTGTAGTACTACAATTACTTCACTTCAATAGTACTACAATTTTGTAGTACTGCAATAGTTCACTTCATTAATACTACAATTACTTCACTTCATTAGTACTACAATTAGTTAACTGCATGTAGTTTTTAATACAAATGTAGTGTACACTTTGTAGTTTTCAAATGGTGAACGTGTGTGTGTTGTAGTCTTTATTTTGAAATGTAGTTTTTCCCTTCGATAGTCGACAATACATTATTTATAATACGGGAAAACTAAATGCGCGCGCATTTTGTTGTTATATGCTGCGCACGCGCGGCGTGCGTGTGACTTTTATTACATTAAAAAAATCACCCGGAATGCACCAAAATATGTAATAAATTCAATAATAACAGATGTATTTTTAAAATGAAATGTGGCAAATTTATAGATACCGTGTTGTTATCGATATTTTTTTCAAGCTCATTAGTCTAGATAAATCTCTACACGTATCAACAAGAAAGCGTAACATAAATAAATAATTCTGCGAAGCTGCCTTTGTTTTCAGCGATTGTTCTCCTCGGCTTCCCCGCTTTTGTGTACGGCATGAAGTGTGTGATTTAGGGAGCACAGATAAACTCAGTTTGCTTTGCCAAATGCCAAACTTGCGGCGGTAATATATTGTGATTCCTGACAGCCGCCGCCTATGGGACAATAAGCGAACCTAAGTGTTAGTTCCGCACAATGTCAACAGGTGCACCGTAAAATATGTAATGTATGAAAACTGTCGGGCATAAATTTAATATAAACAACGATACAATATTTTAACTACACATTGAATAATTATTATTATTACTATAATAACCTTAACAGGATGCATTTATATTAATGTTCACTTATTCTAAATGAATGAACATTAAATGATTTTACATACATAAGATTACAGCTAGATAAATTTAAAAAATTGGAAAAAGTGTTAATACCAAATAAAATATTATAAATAATCTTTTTTATAAATAATTACTTGTTAAATTTATTTTCACATTTAAATTACTTATTCGACACCCATAATATATATTTATTTCTTGTGTTTGTTAAGGTGTACCCATCTATATTCCCATTTTTAATTTTTAGTAGGTATACCTTGTAGCCTGACGAAGGGAAGATTGGCCCCGAAAAATTTAGATTGTTCATTAAATAATAGTGGTTTGGTTATTCCATAAATAATATACCTAAATAATACTAATTAGGTTCACATATTACATTATTAAAAATCAAGGAAAAAATGAAAATAATATCAAAATTATGCAATCAAATCAATTTTCCATTTTTTTTATATACACAAATAAATATTTACTTATTATTTAGGAACCGACATGTAAAAGTACCGTCATTTTTGACGGGTTACAGCTAGTAAATATAATTATTTCGTTGTCCGTCTGTCCGTAACTTCGTGTAAAGTCCGTAATTTCGTTCGAATTCACGGCTAAAAAAACAAAATTAATCGGCCGGAGATGAGACTTGCACCCCGGGCCAACAAACCCGAGCCGGCCGTAACTTAACAATGTTGCTACCGCCGAGCCTGCGTAAACTGCCGAAAATACAGTACATATAGGACTTAGTAAAGACGCGAACTATTTCAATACTATGTTACGTGATTTTTCACGGGTGTTCGGCTAGTTCCTTATATAAATAAAATAAAAACTGTCCGTAACTTGCTGGAATTAGGCTACGTTCACATGACCGCGCGGTACCGCGCGGAACTACTCACCGCGCGGTACAAGATCTTAATAAATAGAGTTTATCGTCTACATTAACGCGCGGTACCGCGCGGCACCGCGCAGCACCGCTCCTACCCGCGCGCAAGATCTTGACCCGCGCGGTACCGCGCGGTGCCGCGCGGATCAAGATCCTACAAGCCTGTATCGACCCGTTCAGTTGATCCGCGCGGTTTGAGACGGACAGACGCATAGATCGAAGAAAATGAGTAGCGAAGACGTATCTATCGATTTGCTTATCGATGAAATTAAAAAAAGAGATGCCATTTGGAATCTTAGTTCGGAGGACTATTCGAATAAAATAATAAAAAGAAGATCTTGGTGATACCTTGATGCAATACCTTATAGCATGATCACTATGTTTTAAATCGTTTTCAACGCAATCATATAAAAAATCGAAGGATGTAACCGACATCCTGAATTAGTTAAAAAAATTCTCTTCGTGTAGTCTCAGGTCGGGATATAAAGTAAAAAATAAAATAAGTCTTTGACTTAAAATAGGATATACCCAGTATCTTCTTTGTCTTCTTCTGCGATGTTTCAGTTTTCGGTATAAAATCCGTAAGCAAATTGCCTCCTCCACATCCATTCTCTAACAATGTTGATGCCGGACTGGCTCGCGCACAACGCTGTCATGTGAACGCTCTCACCGCGCGGTACCGCGCGGGACCGCGCGGTCCATGTGAACGTGGCCTTACGCTGAAATGTTGCTGGCGAGCGTGAGGCGAAATCAGCACGCGGCCCAGGCAACATGCAAGGGTTGCCCCACCAAATTATGCGGTTTGACATTTATATTTAATTTTACTTTTCAGCGAATGAATTCAATATAAAAACAAATAGTTGTCTATTCATGAATTTTCAACTTCAAAATCCTGCAATTATTGTGTCCCGTGATTTTTCACGGGCGTACTGCTGGTCTAATTGGACGTAGTTATGCAGGAAGCATCCAACCCACAACATTCTAAAAATGAGTTATATAAGGGTCTAAACAGCTCAATACGATATCTTTGTGTGCTGAAATTAATATTATATTATATATTATTATCCTGAAATTATTAATATTAGTATTATACTTCAATATAATAAAATATAAGCTGTGATATATGAAGTTTTTTGTAAATTTAATAATTTTCTTAACCACATCACGACAATCACCATTGAATTGAATCATAAACTCAAAAAAGTGGTTTGACTATTTTCTGCGGCTTCAAATTTACAAAAAAAATGGTTAGGTTAGGTTAAAAAAACTCGTGTGGTATTGACGCATTATGCAGCTTTTTAATTCCACTTTTACTACACGATAATAATTTTGTAGAAAACATCTAAGGGAGCTAAACTTTTTCTAGGCCTCTGATAATACTTTTTACTTCATGCTTTATGAAATTCATAGAACATAGAACCCACATAGAAAAAATAATTACTGTTTTTCACACATTTAGATACTTTGTAGAAATAATCCAATCGGTAAAACGCATCGTATTTTAATACATAAAAGTTTATTTCTTATAATTGCATTTAAAAAATATAAGAAAATACATATGCAATGAGCCCTATGCAAAAAATATGCAGTAATTAATTAAATAACGACATATTAGGTTCATGTTCAAATTTTTAGATGGCATTTTGTCAGTTCCAGGTTTTTTGGGTTGGATTCTTTCTGCATAACTACGTCTAATTTACATTCATTATATGTGTTGTATAAAAGAAAAGGCAGCGATGTCCAAAAAAAATAACGCAGTCATCAAGGATTACAAATTAATAATATAGGTACTGAATTAGCCTATAAATTTATAGAAAATATGAATATGAAGTATAGTACATTTTAAATTAGTAATCCTCGGTGACTGCATTCAAAACATTTTTTTAATTTTTTGGATATATAGCTGCCTTTGTTTTTATACCCCACATATCAGATGTTCCGAAAATAATTTAGTGGACTACATAAAATTTTTAGAAGCCATTTTGTCAGTTCCATGTTTTTTGGGACTACGTCCAATTTACATTGATAATATGTGTTGTATAAAAGCAAAGGCAGCAATATCCAAAAAAAAATGCAGTCATCAAGGATTACAAATTAATAATGTATTGAATACGAGAATTTCTAGCATACATAGCCTGTAAATTTATAGAAAATATGATTTTGGAAGGGATAAAGACATGAAATCTAATGTGTATTACATTTTAAATTAGTAATCCTCATTGCAAGACAGGATACTACAAGATGGCCTCCCAGAGTTCTGAAATGGAGACCTTGGGAAAATAAAAGAGGCATCGGAAGACCTTAAAAGAGATGGGCCGATGATATTGTCGCTGTGGGGGGGAAAGAAATGGCTACAATTAGCCAACAACAGGGAAGAATGGAAAAGTAAGGAAGAGGCCTATATCCATCAGTGGAAAGACGAAGGCTGATGAAGAAGAAGAAGAATCCTCGGTGACTCCATTCAAAACATTTTGTTTTAATTTTTTGGATATATAGCTGCCTTTGTTTTTATACCCCACCTATCAGATGTTCCGAAAACAATTTAGTGGACTACATACTACAGCTGCAACCAACAAACACGTCATCAATCATTCTCAGACGCAGGTACCTACCTGTGTGTCAGTGACTCGACGTCACTTAGGCGACCGTATCTCGGTGCGGTCTATACTCAGTTGGGCCTTGCATTGATTTCTTTATAATGCCTTCCGCACATTATTCAGAGAATGACTTTTTAATTAATTACGTGTTGCGCAGGCAGCGCGGCGGCATCCCTGGTGCGTGGAGTTGGACAAAAAGATGGACGGAATTACTCAACACCGGAAGTACATGCAATGTCTGCTCACCACTGGCGTGCCCACGAATCGTACCAGAGCGAGAAAAAAACCTGATCTCGGAAATTTCCAAGAATATGATTTTTTGTTCATGGCTTTAAGCTCATTAAACAATACTTTAATTTAATTGGGCTATAATTGAAAATACAAGTGATCAAAAAAAAAAAAAACACTTCGAATATCGTGGAACCCCGCTAATTTGAAATTCACTCATGAAAAAAACAAACCCATAAAAACCAAATTTTTATCATACCCCCTTTCTCATTTACTAGTTGGGTTCTAGTCATGCACGCTACCAAAGGGATTAAAAAAATTCGAAAAATCCAAAATTATACTATGATTATTATTTTTTTAAACAAAGATTTGTTAGATCATTTTTATCGTCGCCATGAGTCTATCTGCAATGTTTCAGCTGGATTGGATCACGGGAAAGGGGTTAAAAACCGATTCAAAGTTTTTTCGACTGACATGCAAGCGAGCAAGCAGACGCTACGAGTTAAAAGAAGGGGAGTAAAAAGCCAATAGTTTTGTGAAAAACGTATGTATTTATGAATATTTCAGAAATAATTTCGATAGTGCAATATTCACATATTTGCTATTCTCACCTGCGATAAAAACATTAATATTTCGTAACGTTTGGATGGCCGGAATCAAAAATGTTTAGAATTATTTTTGAATTTATAAAGTGGGTATCGCAAAATACATATAGGACACCCCACATGGGCGCGTCGACCAAAAAGTCATGTGTATTACTTTTTTATTAATTAACTTGTTAAAATAAATCAACGTGTGTGACTTAAAATATGGCGTAAGAGTCAATGAATTATTTCTAATTTCGAATTACCAGGGTGTTCGAACTATTGGATTTTGGGACTTCCGTCGTTTTGAGACAAAAACTTCAAAATATTACGAATTTCTTATTATTGGGGTTCAAATAAATGGAGTGATACTATATATTTATGCCTCCCATAACTTTTACTAATCAGAATTCTACAAGAATTAGTCTAACAATTCAGAACAATATTTAGAGAGTTGTAAATCAATAAATACGATCTAGAAATTTGTTGTAGATCAATAAGATATACAAATTACAATATCACCTCACTCGTATGGAGTGCGTGGGTTATAGGATATAAAATACTAATTTTATCGTTTGATAGGTTATTGAAGGATAATAATTAATACTAAATTTTATGATATATTATTTAACGATAAAGAATGTCATCGCTTTCTTGTGACAAAATAAAACGAATTTAAATATAACCTAAATTTATAAATTAAACAATCTCACATATTCTAAAAATTCATTTAAAATAGTGTGACTTTTTTAAACTTAAACTGTAATTATTATAATTATAATTATTATATAATTAATAAAATTGAACTTTGTTTTCACCTCTTTTGTATTGAAAAATATCAACAAGTTTCAGAGCCCATGGCCCCTTCGTCAGGGTACAATTTAAAATTAAAATCGTAATTTTGATCTCTAAAAACTCGCTTGTCCCGGTCTAAAATAATGGACCTCTACGGAGATCCCTTGCCAGGTTCAAAAATATGAACCTGCGATCGCGCGTAAAAAACCCTTTATGTATTTAAAAGATTAAAAAAATAACTGGTAAAGAGGAAAAAAAAACAAAAAAAAAATAGTTCATATAGTCTATTTATTTTTCTATGATAAACAATATTATTTCTGTAAATAGAAAAAAATGTAAATTCTTAATTATGCATTTACAGTCGGCCTTTTGTTCCGGGGTTATCCTGATTTTGTTTAAATGCGGGGCAAGGAATGGTTAAATAAATTTAAAACATAATACATTGGCCCTTTTTAGTCAAAACCAAAATTTGAGCCCCAGGCTACCCAGGCGGCGGGTACGCCACTGCTACCTATATAATATCGAAACATTGCATTTATTTGAAGACATGCAATACTCTTTATTTAAGTTTATATTTTAAGAATGTTTTACTTCAGTCAGATCTGTTATATCATTATTTTCTGGAGAATGTTCAATATTCGCCATATTGTATAAATTACTTATCTGATCAAAGCAACTAGCGGCCACTCGAGTATATTCGTAGTAAAATATTATTATCAACATATTTAAACCTTTTTTTTTTAAGTTACGAAATGAAATCGAATAGAAGAACTATCGCTAAGCTATCGGCACACTTGGAACCTTTTCGAATATTGCGGCATTTATAAGCATACTTTCTATAAGCACATTGGAAAGATGCTATTAACTATACTTATGTCATAATCGGATGATTCATCAACATAATCATCATCAGTTATGTGAATATCAAGTTAACAAGATGATGAATGTAAGCATGTCTAATGGTATTCGATAATGATTCGGTACAATGATGGTATTCGAGAAGGAGGAAAGTAAGACAACGCGTGAAATACTAGTAGGCAATGCATGTTTGGAACAAGATGAGTTTGTGTATTTGGAAGGTATGTTCGATAGAAAAGCAAATGCTGAAAATAGGATGAACAGTAATAAATGAATAAAGCCTTTTTAACTGACCAAGTAGAGTACAATTTTAGTGTAGTGAATAATTTTAGAGTAGTGAATATAACTTTAATTTAGGGTCAAGTGGGGAACAGTGTAACACGGGGCACAGTGTAACGTTAGTAATAGGTACTGGTGAGTAATTAAATTTTGAATTCAATCTTCAATTAGTTGGTGTTTAAAACGTTCACAATGTTTAATGATATTTCTAATCTACAAAATTCAAAAACATTTTGTTTTTTACAGTAAGACGTGGGGCACAGTGTAAGGGGGCATAGTATAATATGTTATAGTGTGCCCCTTTGAGTATTTTCATTTTCTTCCAAGTTTATACATCGAAATTGGTACGAAATCTGAAAAAATTAAGTCTAAAAAATTTAATCTGAAGAAATTTGAAAAAATTAAACCTAAGTTAGAAAAAAAATTCTATTTTTTTTATTTTTTTGAGTGTATAATGAAAGTGTAATGATTAGGTATGATTCCCAAAAACATTTTTCATATTTTATTTCGTTTAATGTCAAGATTAGTTCAATGATATAGTATGCCCCGTATTGTTATACACCCCTGTGGCTGGTAAACTGTACCCCATCCCAGGGGCACATTGTAACAAAATTGTGATCTCAGAAAACTGCCAAATTAGGTAATTTTTAAGTTTAAATGCAATGTTTTTTTAAGCCTCATATGAAGGTAAAAATAGAAATATAAAATAAACCTTTTTTAAAAAATAAAAATGTCTTTTTTGTTACACTGTTCCCCATTTGACTCAACTTCAATATAATAATAACTTAATTGCAAACATCACAGCGCGAGAAAATAAGAGGATTTGCTTCTAATGATATATTGGGTTATCTCAAATACCTCTCTAGTTCTTCCAACAACGAACAACTCAGTCCAGTTACGCTGGTACTGTGACGTTTCCCGTCTGTGGAGGGTGTATTTTGGGGTGAAGCTTTTTTTTTGAAAGAAGTTTAAATCGAAAGTTTAAAAGAGAAGGCTTTAAGAAAAGTTTTAAAAGCGATTTTACTTTAAGTTCATTTATTAAAAGTCTAATATATTATTTGAGATCTGCTTTTGCAAGCTCAAAGCTATGTTTAAAATTTATTTACGTGATTGAATTAAGTTTACGTTTAGTCTAACATATAATTTGGCCAGTAATCGTCTAGTGATAGTAATTTAGGACTCCTCGATGTGACGCGGTTACCCGGTACTTTTGGTAGCGTAGCAGAAGAAATGCCATTGTATTCATACGAGGCGAAACTAACCTAACATTATTAACGCGCAACATGAGCCGGACTCAAAACGACGATCGATTGAACAGACTAACAAAATCGCCTTTCATGGCGGCGCATCCGTCACTTCCTCGCATCCGGTAGCGGCGTCGCGAACATAAATATGTCTACGTAGATTTTTCGCCTAGAACGATGCCGCCTGGTTACCGAGGTCTCATATTAGCACCTGTGGACGGATTCCACGGCTGAGTGCGGGGTCACGATTACGATGGAATATTCAGATAGATAAATACCACTTGCGAAATACAGCCTAGGGCGCTCTGAGTATAACTTGGTATCCGCATAATACAACCGACGGTACATAATAGGAACTTAGCGCTAATATTGCGCAACAACACGCAATATTTATTTTTATTACGTATTTTTTTTTAATGCAATAGTATACTGGATCTGCCGGTCATCCAGATTAGATAAATCACGGTCGATTAATACACGGTTATACTTATTAAACACACACACAATACTCAAAATGCAAATTAACGGCTGGGTTCTCCAGAATACATACATACAATGCTTACAACTGGCGCGATCGGTGGTCTTCGACCTGATTTATCTATTCATGGTATATAGTGGAAAGAGTAAACATATATTCATAACAACTAGGCGCAACAGAGGCTCGGAGCAAGCTTTGTCTGACATTATCACAGCCCGAGATTCTAAATCGAAATTTTCGATTCTTTCATAAGTCATATTTTATAAGAGTCAAGTTGATTCTGATTTTACTTTTACGTAGATTTTAGGTTACCCTCCTCTACGGAAGGGGGTACAGCCCCATCGACAACGCTGTACCCGGTAGCTACCACCTGCGTAATTAATAGCTTCCCATGCTAATCTGCAGACCAAGATCAAGCCGAGACTCTATTGCTCCTGCTGGAATCCTCCGAAGTCCTCGCCTCCCGGCGACAAACATATCAGGAAGAAATCCCGCGTCTGATATTAAGGTTTGTATATTGTCCCGCGGGGCAGTCAAATTGACTGGTGTATATGATGAGGATCCCACGTTGCGGCTACATAAGCCGGAGTATTATGATGTTTACTGCTGATTAAAGGGCTGAATGAACTAACTGGGTGACTGGAAAAGACTCTTCCTTGAGCGCGTCAGTCAGAGCCATGTTAGCATCGCCATTTATAGTTGATGTGAATGATCCCACGGTGTAGTCTTATTGACTAGAGATATTAAATGGTGGTAAATCAGCATGTTTATTACAGTTGATTGTGTAATTCCTGATATGTTTCTCGCTGGCCGGGAAAGGAGAACCCCGAAGGTCTCTGTATACAGCAAGTTAGAAAAGGTGATGAATGATGAGTATGATGGTGTTAGTAATGCCATCGCGCTCCTGAATGCGGTCCCGATCATAAAAGTTGATTGTTAAACTGCTAACAGATCTCGTTCATTAAAGCGGTCCCGAGCACAGTATTGATTGTCGAACTGCTACCTGCATCTTATAATTTCTCGTTCATGAGGAACGTCCTATCTCGTCCTTGAGTACGGAGTTAATACATTCATAAACATTCATAAACAGAGCCCGAGCTCGTCGCACCAAGGGGCCCGAAAAGACGTGAGAGGTTCTTCCTCTTAGATCTTAGAGGGTCACCGCTCCAGGACCTTCAGACCATCCTGTAATTCTTGGCTTTAAAACCCAGTCTTAACCGGGTAGATACAGTTAAGATGGTCCTACCTAGTCCCTAACCTAAGATGTCTCTCCAATCTAATCAGACTCCATAGCCGAGAACGCGCGCTCCGACATTCGACCCTGTCTTGCCACGCGAGTAGATCCAACTTCATCTTTTTCCACAATCGAAATTCAGCCTCCCAAGATCACGGGGCGTGAAAGACGTACGACTCCTCGCCTCCCGACCATGAAGAGACGAACTTCCCCATTCGGTTCTCGTTCATTATCCCATTTATAATCCCCGCGTGCCTAACCTTAAGAGTCTAGCGCCGGTAATAAGATCTCATTATGCTACGTTGGAAGTTAATATTGCACAACCGGGCGAAATACCTATTTTCCGCGAACCTATTCAATTTGTAAAACGCAATAATATGTATTTATATATGTTAGTAAAACGTTTGAAATGCAGAATGCACGTGTAATGACCTCGCTTGTATCCTAAAGATAATTAAGAAATAATTCCGACGTCACGTCCCGACAAGTACCAACTTGTTACCGCGTCCGCTACCGTCGAACTCTGAACCCACGTAATGAAATGAATAGTGACCTTGTGACAATGACAAATTATATAGCACGAACATTCCATTTGATACACATAAGAAAATAAAGAATAAATAATATAAAAGGTTCTTATCTTATTTCTGTAGTTTCTGCTTCTGAGATGGCATCCTGATCCGAAGTAATATAACGGGTCCTCTCCAAAATCGAGCAAATACCACCGCCTGTGCAGCCTTTCGCTTTCCTTCCATCGAGAATGTTGCTCGTTAGTACAAAATTCCGCGATCCTTAGCTGAAGACCGACTGTATCTAAATTAATTATTTCTATACAATATATACAATTCGAAACACGTCTTTATAAGAACTTGATAGGAACAAATCGTGTTTAAAACGATTGCCCAATGATACGCAATACAAACATGTACCTTGTCCAATAATCTCACATCCGTGTTTTAATAAAATAAATATTAAATCCAGATTCATTTTTAAAATATATTATTTGTAGGAAACTTCTCGCACGATCTGAATTTATATCACACTGACAATCGAGATATCAAAACCACATAAATACTCCGATCTTAATTATCCCCAAAATAATACAAATCATATAGAAATCCGTGTATTCAATCGCCAGTATAGAAAACATAGCATTCTTTTGCATAAAGATACATCCGCCCTGAAGAATCTCTCGTACATTCCGAACCTCGCGACATTAAATATACATAATTATTCTGAATTTAAAATCCCACAAACAAACACGAAACACCCTTCGTCAGTAAAATATTCCATTTTAAAGCCTTTATATCTTTGGTAATATATGAATATCAAATTTAAATGATTTTCATATGGACAGCGACGAAATTAAATATTTCATAAGCGTTATGCAATAATACACCCGCTGGAATGATCACAGCCGCAATATTACGACTTCTTGTATAATAAATCTGACGCGCGCATAGTAATAATTATCCCTAGGCCCAAAATACGTAACAAAACAATCCACAACATGTATCAATATTTGTTACGATCCAGAAAGTTCTAAATTGAATACACGAATAAGGCAATAGAAATAAATAATATTGAAAATGCTTAGCTGTATCTTCGAGTGTTGCTGCCTCTGTGACTCACTGATGGTATTTCGGTCCTCTCTCCGCAAGAGCCTCCGGCCGACGTTGATGCTGAAGAAAGAAAACTGATCCTCGAATTTGTATGGCTTATATAGTCAAAATTTCTCGCCATTTTTGACTCCAACCGACGTGTAAAGGTAAAGGTCTATCTCTTAGATTGCCTCTTATTGGCCGAATCCGTGCCGCGGACAACCGTTTTTGATTGGCTCGCTTCATCAAAATAAAATAACATAAAGCCTGCTTTACACGCCCGCGTGCAGAAATAATAAAGGCTAATAAGAAATAATAAAGGCCCGCACCTACTTATCCGGCAAATATTTAATTATAGAGTATTTATGAATTGTGGGGCTTCTCCTTATCATGAGCTTTTAGCAGATAGATATTTTCGTATAATTTTTCAGCAATGTCTATTTGAATAGGCCAATATCGTTACAGTACCACTCCCTCAAGTTAAGCTGCCATGAGATGTGGCGTCTTCCTACGCTTTTTCTCCACTTATTTTCCCCTGGATGATGAGTTGGTTTAGACTACTTACACTTCTACCCTCTCATAATTTTTCTGTGATACTTGAGCTTTCTTATCTTGGTGGTCCAAACTTTATCTAAAGACAAAGCGCAAACCATAAACTAAAAAAAATATTAAGCGACAAAAATGCAAATTTCCTACGTTCAGTGTTCATTATGTTTCTATTTTCTATAATTCGCTTGAAAATTTGGCATATCTATAAATGAATCTCACGTAAACTACATATTTTCTATGATTTACACTTTGTCCTTAGATAAAGCCTCTCAAATGTTAAAATGTATGAAGAAATTACGGAATCTTAACTATTACTAAGTGTGAGAACTATTTTACTACTTACTTGCATGGTTAATTCTTTTTTATTTTGAAATCAGGACACTCAACTATACCGACGATACTTACTCTCAGAAGGATCAGTTATTGTTACCGTATTGTTAAATTTAGCCCCAGGTTTTTACAGCCAACTGTGAAGAAGATGATGGTCTTTTTAAGTAATTCATCTTATTTGTTTGAACTATGTTTTAATTATATTCTATAGTTAAAAATTAACAATAAAAATAATAAGAATTAACAACACCGATAATTTTTTTCTTTCGACACCATTTGTTGTCGATTTGTTTTCATCACGTTGTTATAAGATATAATTACAGAACAAAATACCGCTAATATAATGATAGTCATTCGAGTAGACTAATTATATGTTAACTATTCAATAAACACGTTAGTAACATACATATGTACACTACATATATTTGAAAGAATGTATTTAAATTATAAACCCGTGACCACAAGTCATACTTATGTAACTTTTAAACTGGATCTGAAATTACTTCCGATACTAATGCAAATAAAGGTCTCGTATATCTGCGGTAGGTAGATAGGAGAATTATACATCAATACGCCAAAAGGCTTTTAAACTCGTTAACACACCTACATGTGACGACATTATTCAATTAACTAGCTGTAACCCGTAAAAAATGACGGAACATTGGTTCGCGAAATTGCTAAGCCTAGTATACATTTATATTATCAACGTTTTATACGTAGCAACATGCGTGAAGCGGCTGGTTCGGTTTTGGTGCTCGGAGTTCAATCCTCATCTCTGGCGGTTTAAGTATTTAATTAAAGGACAACGAAATTATTATGTTTGATTCGGAGACTGTAGCATTTGTTTATGCGAGCAATATATATACGAGTAGCATGTTGGTGTAGTGGTTACTACGCTCGCATAGTTATCTGGCGGTCGGTGGTTCGAGCCCCGTTCCAAGATAAGCAAGACACTCCTATTTTCATGGCATAAGCATTTAGTTTATTTTGAAAATACTAAGAATATTGATGCGATATGCATTCCGTGTCCGCATCTACGCATTTTTTTTTGAAATGGAGTACTAATTGAATAGAATTTATACTTCTTTGGCATGATTATGATAATTGATATTTAATTATTGGTTAAAAATATATTCATACAATGACACGATCTCCAGGGAGTTGATTAATATAATTGATAATATCTTTAATGTAAGTAAATTATTAATATTTGTTTTCGAAGTGGTACAAATGTAACTATTGGTTTGTGATACCTTAAATAAGAGATAAATGTCTTCGAATCGACGTTTCACAACGATTCGAAGACATTTATCGCCACAGCATCGCAGATATACGATGCGACGATACAATAAACAATTCTAATTTTTAATTTATTAACCAATAATTCGTTATATTTTGAATTAAGCATGTTTAAGATTCAATTTTATCGATTTAAGATGGTCGAAAATACATTATATATGGATTACAAATTTATAATGCATTGAATTCAAGATTTTATAGGAAACGTAGCCTATAAATTCATAGAGAACATGATTTTGCAAGGGATGATACGTAAAATCTAGAATTCATTACTTTTTGGATATCGCTGCCTTAGCTTTTACACCCCACATCTATCATTAAATATGAAACTAAACAAACAGTGAAATGAAAAAATAATTTTTTAAAAATACATA